>PIJE02007324.1:0-12817 GCA_002895965.2 Coryphaenoides rupestris | reverse complement strand
AGAGGGAGCATAGATTCTCTGTGAACCTCCTGCACCAGCGCGGAGAGAAAGGAACTTTGGGTTTCGGACGGAGGTGGCTTGTGCATCTCTTGAGAGTTCAGAACTTTGCGGTGGGACACCCGGGAGACACATTGCCGAAGGGCAGGTGAGCGGGAGCCTTCGGGGCCCTGCAGGCTGTGAGAAACCGCTTTGAGTAGGCACTTAGGGCTTCGAGCAGACCCTCTCCCTTCAGTGTGTGTGTGATAAAAACCTGTCTGATAACTGGCGCAATGTGGACACAGGTAAAGAATGCTTCTTTGTTTTCCAGCGGAAGTAAGAGAAGGAGGAACTGTAATGTGCGGTGTGTGTGTGTGTGTGTGTGTGTGTGTGGAGATGTTAGATACCCGGGCTGATCAGGGTACGATGCGGGTCAGGGTCTGTCTGTCGCCTCCCTGGCTCTGCCTTCTCTCAGTCGCTGACGTTTACTGCTCTGCTTTCCTTCCTAATGATTATTTATGAGTATTTAGTGTCCACCGGCGGAGGACAAACCTCTCTTTGATTCCTCAGGGCCAGGGGGTTAATGATGGGATGTCGGGGGGGGGGGGAGATGGTCGTCCTACTCAGTATAGTAGGCTGCTGTCAGCCTGGAAATCACCTCCACCCTCCTCCTCCTCCTGCCGCCGCCCCTCCATCCTCTCTACATGCCACACACCACACCCCCTAACCCTGAACCCTATAAGCCCCCTTCCACTGCCTACGCCACCTCCACCACCCTAAACCCACCTCCACCCCCGTAAAAACTCATTGCTCTAACACACTGACTCTCACACACACACACACACACAGTGGGTAGATTAGTCTGATGAGAGATTCCTCCTCTGTGGCAGGGCCCAGGTCTGACTGATGAGCAGGTCCTGCAGCTCTGCAGGGGTGTGGTGACGGCCCAGATCTCCCAGTATGCCTCCTCCATCAGGGCCAAGTGCACCCAGGGGTGTCCCATCAACAACAGAACCCTCATCGGACCTCCAGGCACCGGGGGCCCGCCCGGATCAGCGGGAAAACCTGTGAGTCAAGCAGTTGTGATTGGAGGACTTGTTGATATCTGAGTTGAATGGTTACACTGAGGATGTTGAATGGAATACCAAAAAAATATATATATATCATAAATATATCAAATATATCACAGTTTCAGATTTTCTTTTACAACTAATTTCTCTGTTATTTAGTTGTTTCCCTAGCGAAGCACGGCTGTCTCACGCGAAAATCCACCTCCAACACCCCCGTAAACCCACCTCCACCACCCTAAACCCACCTCCACCACCCTAAACCCACCTCCAACACCCCCCACCTCCACCACCCTAAACCCACCTCCACCACCCTAAACCCACCTCCAACACCCCCGTAAACCCACCTCCACCACCCTAAACCCACCTCCACCACCCTAAACCCACCTCCAACACCCCCGTAAACCCACCTCCACCACCCTAAACCCACCTCCACCACCCTAAACCCACCTCCAACACCCCCGTAAACCCACCTCCACCACCCTAAACCCACCTCCACCACCCCCGTAAACCCACCTCCACCACCCTAAACCCACCTGGCAGCCCTCGCGATTCCAGGTATTAGTATTTACTACACCTTTTTACGCCAACGATAATAATATCATAGGTGTAGATGCGTTGATTCTCGTGATATATACATTTTTTCAAATCAAACGTATTTTTCTGAATTCTAAAAGAAAAAGTTATGTTCACAATTGCAAAAAATACAATTGCATTTGCTTTTGTCGCTCACGTTTCATTTTAAGATTATGATTGTGTTTTTCCCGGGCTTTGGGTTCGACGGTGGAGGCGGGGTGAAGGGGGGGGGGGTGGGGTTTATTTATTGGTCATAAATATACCATTGGTATGCACTGTGTTTACCTGACTGACTGGAGGCATGCACCTAATCAGCTGATGATTCACACACAGATCGGTTATAGAGGAGAGCTGTGAACAACCCCAGAAGCTGCTGTAGGCGGAGCCACTTTCATTCTAAATCCGACCACATCTTTGCACAGGAGTGACCGATAAAGTCGCCTTCTTCCCTTCACTGAGAAGAACAGAATCATATTTGTTGACAAAAATCACACTCGAGATTATAGATGAATCATAAACATTATTTTCGACATTTGTGAACTTCTTCCATCAACGGGTCAGAAAAATGTGTTTGATATTTATTTTTTATCACAACAAACATTTCCACATCTCCGCCTCCAATTATTTTATCTGTTGGCATCGATTTGATTTATTTAACTTAATTGAACAAAACAGAGAGACCAGCTGAAATATTACAACAGCTAAATAAAGAGGCGATTGCATGTGAACGTTAATAACAAGTACAATTGGCGCAGACCTAATAAAACAAGCATATTGTTCTTCAATAAATGTGCATGGAATCTAAATACAATAATCTGTCCAACAAGAACAACAAATCACAAGATAATCCGATAAAAATCACAGAGGATTTTGTCGAATAATGTCACTAAAGGATATGCAACACTGAACATAACTTTAAATACTTGGGATGGCGTTGGCCTACAAGACAGAGTGGAGTGCAAGGAATTAAAAAGCTGCAAATCACTTGCATATTATAAATACCCGGGTCACCGTCGGGTCACACGGGCCAACGACTTCATCTGCGCATCTCCGCCACCCACAACCCCACCCACAACCCCACCCACATCCCCACCCACAACCCCACATCCACCCACATCCACGCCAAACCCCCAAAAATGAGAAATATGTGTATCCCCACCAGAATTAATTCTATATAACCCTGACTTCCTCAGCCAAGGGGTGGGACAGGACATACACGGCTAATGAGAGTCATCAGAATCAGAATGAGCTTTATTGCTTATTTTTACAAACAAGGAATGTGCTTTTGTTGAATTGTTGCATAATATTGAACTTTAAACAGAGAGTAGAAATTCTAAAAGAAATTCTAAAAATCGTGTTAAAAATCAATACAAACTCAATACAAAAATAAGCAATATCGACCGATCCCGCAGGACGGGGAGAACATCTTCTACCTGGCGGTGGACGACATCGACACGGACACGGAGCTTCTGATTGGCTACCTGGACAGCGACATGGAGGAGGAGGAGGCCGAGGAGGAGGACGAGGTCATCCTGTTCGAGGAGGAGAACGGCAAGGATGCCAAGCACGTCGTGGAGATGGGTGAGTACTACTACTGCAGTACTTCAGAGTACTTCCCCCGTTGTGTATTTATATACTGTGCACGCACGCACGCACGCACGCACACACACACACACACGCTAAATCAATAACAAACCAGATGTGTGCAAAGGGTGCTTTGAAGGACCACAGCTATGGAGGGTCTGTAATGTGTTTGTATCGCCTCGTTGTCACAACAGGGTTTTCCCTCGGTAACCAGGGTTGGGTGTCTCTACTGTACACGACAGGAGAGGAACTCGCTTAGACTCGGTTAACACCAGGTCTCTAGGGTGCAATATACTGTAAACCCAGCGATATTGAAGTAGTTACAGTCAGGCCAGTATTGCTAGTAGCAGCTCATCACCGTCGGCTTGGATGTGTGTTGGATGTGTGTTGGATGTGTGTGGGATGTGTGTTGGATGTGTAGTGAACCCAACGTGATTCACAAGTCTGTGTGTCGGCCATTACGGTTCTTCACGTGGATTTAGACTACATCATCGTGGACGGCCACAACATAAACCCACCTTGTATGCAGCGGAAGACATTGATGGCACCGACTAGTCGTTTCATTCACAACACATTATTGAACCGCTATTCTGTCGTAATCGCCCCCCCGCCCCCCCCCCCCACCTGCTCAGGTGCAGGAGCTAGCGAGAGTTAACTCAGCGTAATGGTGTTGCTCACGGTCACTGGGGTTTGTTTGTTTGTTGTTTGTCAGATCCGGAAACGCTCCGGCGGGTTTGTGGAGCGATACAGTAAAGTCCTGTCGAGGAGCATTACTTAAATATCCGTCGTTGGTGTTGTAAAATCGGCTGAAGAAGACTTCCTGGTTGGCGCCGTGGTCGGCAACAGCCAGCGCCCGTCCCGGCTTTTTCGGAGTTCTTTTTGTGTGTGTGTGTGTGGCCGTGAGCTAAAATAAACTCCGACTGGTCTCACTGTATTGTGTTTCCATTCAAGGAATTGTTTCTGGGTGTGCTGAGATATTGTGAATCACAGAGTGTGTTTTTTTGTTGTTGTACTTTTTACTACAAAAAAAGTTTGAAAACACAATATTTGCCCGATTTAACATGACTTAAACAACGTCCACTTCAGGTCTTCTGTCCGAATACGGAGACAGATACACACGTTCTAGTAATGTGTTTCTGTACGCGCCCCCAGAGCTGGTGATTAAGAAGGAGGACCACCCGTGCCTGCTGTGTGAGAGCAGCTTCCCCAGCGAGGAGATCCTGGCGGCCCACCTGCAGAGCCTCCACCAGCGGCCCAGCCTGGAGGAGAAGGAGTTCAAGTGCAAGAACTGCGGCAAGAGGTTCCCCGTGAAGCAGGCCCTGCAGCGCCAGTAGGTTCTCCATAGAGATACAGGACATTCTAGATTCAACAGATTTCTTTGCCATATTTAACCACTTGTTCTGTCAGTACAGTGGACTGCTTACTCCCCATTCACTCCTGCAGTATTCCTCTTAGCATACAGTCTAAAACAACTCTAAACAACAAACAAACAATTAGTTAGATAGTACCTAATAAGTACATTAAAATAAAAGTGACAAGTAAAGTAGTAATAATGTGACTGATGGAGTAAAATGGAGTAAAGTTGTCCGTATGCAGCACAGTAATATTCTATACGAGCAGAAAAATAGTAATTGTGATGGCAGTAGCTCAGGAGGTAAGATGGGTTGTTTGGCGACAAGAAGGTTGCTGGTTTGATCCCCGGGCTCCTCCCCCTCCTAGCTAAGTGTGGAGGTGTCCCTGAGCAAGACACCACCTAACCCTACCTGCTCCTCCTAGCTAAGTGTGGAGGTGTCCCTGAGCAAGACACCACCTAACCCTACCTGCTCCTCCTAGCTAAGTGTGGAGGTGTCCCTGAGCAAGACACCACCTAACCCTACCTGCTCCTCCTAGCTAAGTGTGGAGGTGTCCCTGAGCAAGACACCACCTAACCCTACCTGCTCCTCCTAGCTAAGTGTGGAGGTGTCCCTGAGCAAGACACCACCTAACCCTACCTGCTCCTGACGTGTTGGTTGTTACCTTGCATGGTTGACACCACCGTCGGTGTATGAATGGGTGAATGTCAGGCACCTGTAATGTGCTTTGGATAAAGGTGCTATACAAATGGAATCAATTTCCCAGATAGATATACAGTATATACATTTATATAGATATATACAGTATTATATATATATTTATATTGAGTCTTTCAGCATTATACGCATCCAAAGAGACCTAGAAGTGAGACTGAGAGAACAATCAGAGCATGTGATCACTATTGGCGTTCAAGTTCTGTGCGACTGAGTGTCATTCCAGTAACCAACTGGACACCGCACTGGGTCTGGTACCGCACCAGACCCAGTGCGGTGTCCAGTTCTCTTACACACGCTATTGTTGTTGCATTGCTGAAAGGTTTTGTCTGTAATATAATAATAATAATAATAATAATAATAATAATAATAATAGTATGATAATGCTGCCGTTGTGTGTTCTCTGTGCCTCAGCGTTCTCCATTGTTCTGAAGCTCTGGCCTCAACCGGGGCAACTAAAGCCCACCAGTGTTCAATCTGTCATCACACCTTCAGCTCAGAGTCCAGGTAACACACACACACACACACACACACACACACACACACACACACACACACACACAGACATGCACACAAACACGCACGCACATGCTCACACACACGTGCAGGCACACACACACGCACGCACATACAAACATACACAAACCTTCAGCTCAGAGTCAAGGTAACGCACACATGCACACGCAAATTCACGCTCACACACAGACACACACCGGCGCAAGCATGCATATGCACACACACACGCTCACACACACAAAAACATACACACATTTGCGCACGCACACGCACAAACGCACACGCACTCTCACACACACACACAGAAACATACCCACATTTATCTCAGAGTCCAGACAACGCACACACCCACACACCATCTACTTGATGATAACATGATCACGGTGTGTGTGTGTGTGTGTGTGTGTGTGTAGCTTTGAGCAGCATAAGGAGGCGTGTCGCGGGGACGCAAGGTTCGTGTGCAAGGCGGAGAGCTGTGGCAAGAGGTTCAAGAGCAAGGACGCCCTGAAGAAACACAAGGGGAACGTACACACAGGTACACACACACACACACACACACACACACACACACACACACACACACACACACACACACACACACACACACACACACACACACACACAGGTCACACACACACACACACACCACACACACACACAGGTCAGACATACACACACACACACAGACACACACACACACACACACACACACACACACACACAGGTCACACACACACACACACACACACACACACACACACACACACACACACACACACACACACACACACACACACACACACACACACACAGGTCAGACACACACACTCACACATACTACAATTATTTTATCAATGTTAGTATCTGTGTTTCTGTGAGTCTTTGTGTGTGTGTGTGTGTGTGTGTGTGTGTGTGTGTGTGTGTGTGTGTGTGTGTGTGTGTATATAGTATTCCAGCACCACTATCGTCTTGTTCTTCCAGGGAGTGCACGGCGGAAACTCACGTGCACATTATGCAACCGGAGATGCTCCTCCTCTCTAAACCTGCAGGAGCATCGCAAGGTTGGTTCCTCTATCCTCCTCTCCTCCTCTCCTCCTCTCCTCCTCTCCTCCTCCCTCCCTCCCTCCCCTCTGCCTCCATCCCTCCTCCCTCCCTCTCTCTTCCCTCTTACCTCCCCCCCCTTCCCCCCTTAATCAACAACAACAACCCTCATGGCCACCTAACCATAGACTCACGCCGTGTTCTTCACGTCCTTGTTGACGTGGTTGTGAGCTGGGTTACTCTGAGCATCAGGCCCCCCCCCCCCCCCCCCCACCCCCGACCCAGCCGGGGGTCTTCACGGAGGACGCGGCCACAAATGGAGTTTGTGTGGAACAGAGGATCGCGTCAGGCTCTGGTTTCACGAGCGTCTGCCCCGCTGGCCTCGTGAAACGCTCGAGTCACCGCAAGGCTTCTCCTGGCGTCTGGACGTTCTTTCTCTTCCCGGAGAAAATAGAACTTCCCTGGACGCTATATTTACACACGCATACTTATATTTATACTCTTTGGATTTAGACTCGGATGAGCCGGGGGTATTTGGTGGATCTGATTGGAAGAAGAATATGAAACTTTTTTGGTGGTGGTTGGCGTCAGTCAGGGCAGCCTAATATTGTTCTGCGCTTCTTTACAAGGACAAGACACATAGTGAGTGGGTTTCATGATTCGTGTGTGTTGTGTCATTGGCATGATCGTTTACTAGTTGTATCTCATGTCCCAGATGGACACATATGTTCACGTGTTATAGCGGTGGTATGGAGACGCTTGATTCTCCCCACTCCGCTGGTCTGAGTCCATGGCGGTCCGTCGTCACATCGAGCGGTTAGTTCACCTGGAGAGAGAAGCTCATCTCCTCAGACCTCTTACTGACCTCTGATGGTCTTTCCGTGGTCCCTGCTCTCAAACCACAAATTCTTCTCCACCCTAAACCATCCTGAACAAGTCTTTTGTTCCCTAAACCATCCTGAACAAGTCTTCTCTACCCTCATCCACCCTTAACAAGTCTCCTGTACGCTAAACCATCCTGACCATAGTCTTCTCAGAGTAGACAGACGGGTGCTCTTCCAGATGCTCCAGAAGCCATCCTCAATAAGAACAGTCTCGTCTCCGTCCTAAACCCTCCTGACAGACGTCTGTTTCTGGACTCGTTTTTCCGCTAGTCGTCTTTTTGCGTCCCGGGGCGTCCATTTTAGATTGATTTCTCTCATCCTCTTCGGTCCTCCTCGAAGCCATCTTACTTTCTCCAACTGTAATTATCTTAAGTAGGCCGTAAAGACGCACCACTGTCAATAACCACATGCAGATTTAGTTGGACGTTAATATTCCAGTTCATATGATTTGAAACTCTGGCCGTGTTATCTAATACACACACACATCTATTCAGGCACGTACACCAGAACACAGTGTCCTTGGAAACGTCAGCGTGCCGCTCTGATGAATATGATATGAACGCTGATACAAATACGATTATGTTTGTGAAGGGTCATCCGGAGACACAGAGGAGTTGAGAGTTATTCTAGGAGAAGAAGTCTCTCTCTCTCTCGTCTCTCTCTCTCTCTCGTCTCTCTCTCTCGTCTCTCTCTCTCGTCTCTCTCTCTCGTCTCTCTCTCTCGTCTTAGCGTGGAGATAAGTTGGCCTGGAAAGAGGCTTACGGCTGCCGTCTCCGGCGTTTAGCCCGAGCGGAAGGGCTTATCACGGGCGCGCGGCGCCGCTGTAGGCCGGGCGGCTGTGAGGTTAAGAAAGATGTAATTATCGAAGTAGCTTTGAGTTCTCTCCCTGCCGCGGAGAGGATTGTGTTTTGTGGCTTTAATTACTTTTCTGTCTGCAGACTGCGCTGGCCTCGTAAAAAAAAAAGACACACAGGCCCGCGTCTCGTTGGCGTTCCTCTGCATGTTATTACGCTTTTACCGCCGATGTCGACGACGACAACGACCGAATGTTCTGGAGTCAACTCCCTTGTTTGTTTTGTCTGAAGGTCCACGAGATATTCGAGTGCCACGCGTGCGACAAGAAGTTCATCTCCACCAATCAGCTCAAGCGTCACATGATCACACACTCAGGTGAGGCAAAGAGAAACAGCAGCCTCCTCCTCCCACTCCTCCTCTCTCCTCCTCTATGGTGGAACATCTCTCCTCATCTCTCCTCCTCCTCCTCTCTCCTCCTCTATGGTGGAACATCTCTCCTCCTCTCTCCTCTTCCTCCTCTCTGGTGGAACATCTCTCCTCATCTCTCCTCCTCCTCCTCTCTCCTCCTCTAGGGTTGAACCGCTCTCTCCTCTCTCCTGCTCCTCCTCCTTCTCTCTCCTCCTCCTCTCTCCTCCTCTCTGGTTGAACCTCTCTCTCCACTCTCCTGCTCCTCCTCCTCCCTCCTCCTCTATGGTTGAACCGCTCTCCTCCTTTCTCCTGCTCCTCCTCCTCCCTCCTCCTCTATGGTTGAACCTCTCTCTCCTCCTCTCTCCTCCTCTATGGTGGAACATCTCTCCTCATCTCTCCTCTTCCTCTCTCCTCCTCTAGGGTTGAACCGCTCTCCTCCTCTCTCCTGCTCCTCCTGTCTCCTCCTCCTCCTCTCTCCTCCTCCTCTCTCCTCCTCTATGGTTGAACCTCTCTCTCCTCTCTCCTGCTCCTCCTCCTCTCTCCTCCTCTATGGTTGAACCGCTCTCCTCCTCTCTCCTCCTCTAGGGTGGAACCGCTCTCCTCCTCTCTCCTGCTCTTCCTCCTCCGTCCTCCTCTATGGTTGAACCTCTCTCTCCTCCTCTCTCCTCCTCTCTCCTCCTCTCTCCTCCTCGCTCCTCCTCTCTCCTCTATGGTCGAACCTCTCTCTCCTGTCTCCTCCTCTCTCCTCTATGCTTGAACCTCTCTCCTCCTCCCCCCCTCCTCCTCTATGGTTGAATCTCTCTCTCCTCCTCTCTCCTCCTCTCTCCTCTCCTACGGTCGAACCGCTCTCTTCCTCTTCTCTCCTCCTCTCCTTCTTCCCACGCGTCCTCTATGGTGAAACTTCTCTCTCCTCCTCTATGGTTGAACCTCTCTCTCCTCCTCCCCCTCCTCCTTGCTCCTCTACCCACACCCCCTCCTCTCTTCTTCCTCCCCCTCCTCCTCCTCCTCCTCCTCCTCCTGCCCTCCTCCTCCTCCTCCTCCTCCTCCTCCTCCTCCTCCTCCGGTACCGTTAACCTCTCCCCCCCCTCCCCTCCCGCCGCTCGGTTTTCCCGCAGAGAAGCGTCCGTACACCTGCGAGGTGTGCAGCCGCTCCTTCAAGCGTCTGGACCAGGTGACGGCGCACAAGATCATCCACAGCGAGGACAAGGCCGTACCGCTGCAAGCTGTGCGGCAAGGAGTTCGCCCACCGCAACGTCTACAAGAACCACAAGAAGGTGACTCACCGTGGCGCCGGGCGCGAGGGCGTGGACGCCATGCATATGGAGCAGGATGATGTAGGGGGTTACACTGATTACACTAATTAAAGCACAACCGTACGGTGGGTTATAAATGTCCCCGACAGCGCTGTAATGAAACACCTCCCCGCCGGGAATCACGTCGTCCTTCCCCGGGTTCAGGAAAAAACACGTTTTTAACGGCAACTCCACGAGAACATCGTCGACGTTGTGTTTAACTCGGTGGATCTCGATTGAAGTATTCCAGCCAACTCTCTCTCTCTCTCTCTCTCTCTCTCTCTCTCTCTGTTAGAATCATCTTGCACGCCGTGGCACGATTTATCCGTCAGTCGTTGCGAAACAGTCGAGCCGTTTCAAAGCAAATGGCGCCGACGTGGATTGAGATGCCAGTTTGTGACATTTGTGAGCGAATTAATGACTCACATTAGATTCGTATTTAATGAGCTTTGCCCCGGGGTTAGCAGAGCTTCCTAGATTATCTAGTCGCTATTATCTATCTAGAAGTATTTTTCAAAATCAAATTGATCTAAGAATTTGAAATGAAATAATCTAACTATTTTAAAACCAAATCATCAAACTGTTTTAAAACCAAATCATCAAACAATTTGAAATCAAAACGATCTCAGTATTTCAAAACCAAATAATGATCTCGGTATTTGAAAGCAGCCGCTGCAAGGTGCTGTGGAACTCCATCTGGGGCTATCTGTTCAATCTGAGGGCAGAGAGGACCTCTTCCAGGTCGGGGGTTATCAGGGATGTGATTAATCAGGGTCCCTGGTGGGGTAGGAGGGACGGGGGTCTCTGGCCTGCTTCAGTGTTGATCTAGGGTTTTGGGGTGACAGTCAGCCAGACAGGTGTGGGTTGGGGGGTTGGGGTGGGTGGGTACCAGGCCTACAGAGCCACTTCAACTCTGAACCCAGAGCTACTCGTCTTCAATCAAGTCAACAAAACTAATCTGCTAGGAGGAGCTGTAGTCTAAGCCCCACCCAACCCCCTCACTAATAATAATAACGTCACCATGGCGACAAGAGAAGGGTGAAGGATGTGGAAGTAATGGAGAGAGATGGAGGAGGTGATGATGGAGGAGAGATGGGAGGAGGTTATGGTCGGAGAGAAGGGAGGAGGTTATAGAGGAGAGATGGAGGAGAGAGGGTGGTGATGAGGAGAGAGGGAGAGGGTGTTGGAGGAGGTTATGGAGGAGAGAAGGGAGGAGGTGATGGAGGAGCGATGGGAGGAGGTTATGAAGGGAGGAGGTGATGGAGGAGAGATTGGAGGAGAGATGGGTGGCGTGAAACAGGTGTGGTGGTGATGTTATGATGGTGATGTTGGGATGCTGACATGGTGATGGGTTGTGATGTCTCCTCCCCAGACCCACTCGGAGGAGAGACCGTTCCAGTGTGACGAGTGCAAGGCCCTGTTCCGCACGCCCTTCTCCCTACAGCGCCACCTGCTCATCCACAACAGTAAGTACACACCGAGTACACACATCTGGTACACACATCTGGTACACACATCTGGTACACACATCTGGTACACACATCTGGTACACACATCTGGTACACACATCTGGTACGCACATCTGGTACACACATCTGGTACACACATCTGGTACACACATCTGGTACACACATCTGGTACACACATCTGGTACGCACATCTGGTACACACATCTGGTACACACATCGTACACACATCTGGTACACACATCTGGTACACACATCGGTGCGCACATCTGGTACACACTACACACATCTGGTACAGCACATCTGGTACACACATCTGGTACACACATCTGGTACACACATCAGGTATGCAAATCTGGTACACACATCTGGTACACACATCTGGTACACACATCTGGTACACACATCTGGTACACACATCAGGTACACACATCAGGTACACACATCTGGTACACACATCAGGTACACACATCAGGTACACACATCTGGTACACACATCAGGTACACACATCTGGTACACACATCTGGTACACACATCTGGTACACACATCTGGTACACACATCTGGTACACACATCTGGTACACACATCTGGTACACACATCTGGTACACACATCTGGTACACACATCAGGTACACACATCTCGTACACACATCTGGTACACACATCTGGTACACACATCTGGTACACACATCTGGTACACACATCTGGTACACACATCTGGTACACACATCTGGTACACACATCTGGTACACACATCTGGTACACACATCTGGTACACACATCTGGTACACACATCAAGGACACATAACTATACTATACTACACTACTACTATACTATAGTATATGATACTACATTAGAGTTCATAAGCATATCCTTCAAATCCTTCATAAGCTTATATGAGGTAGTGAGGTAATTCATGCTACTTCCTTCATGTTCATGTTGGATGTTCATGTCCTGACCACGTTGGAGGAGATGTTGTCTCCGTTGTGATGACTGACCAATCCAAAGTGGGCTTCCAGACACCGGCATCTCTGTGGGACGCTGCCAAGCTGTGACATCACCGCTGCCGGCCATTTGTAATAAAGCAAGGCTCTTTTATCCCAAACTTGAAGCGGTGGCCAACGTTTCTGGTGCTGATTTGTG
>PIJE02007322.1:0-12822 GCA_002895965.2 Coryphaenoides rupestris | reverse complement strand
GGAAGAGCTGAAACCCACAGCTCATATCTGTGCTGGGCCAGGCCCTCCTGACTGGGCACTTACCAGGCTTACCCTTTTATCACACATCTAGACACAACCATTTATAGGCACGTCTTCCAAAACGCCAACTTTTGCTCTTTTTGCTCATTCATTTCATCTTTTGTGTCGTTGTTATTCTGCTCACTTTTCATAAATGCGTGCAAGTTTTGCAGGAAAATAAGAGTCTGGATGATGCGCCCTCAGCGTGGGTGAAGTGTGCTGACTCGGTCTCCGTCGTAGGGCGTCTTAGAAAGTCATATTGATAGACATCGGACAACAAATCAAGCTTGATGAATATTCGACGGAAAGTCCTAATGCTGTGTGGATTGTCTCTTGGCTCACACGTGGCACAACAATTTCGCGCCACTGCCACCACTGCAGACGATGAAATCCGTTGACATTCCAACTGGACACAAAACTGGGATGATGGCGTTCATACGTAATCTAACGTGCTGATTTTTGTGCGTCTCTTCGGAATAGCATCGCTGTGCGCTTACGACCCGAGTTCACTAAAAAAAAGATCTGAATGTGCCACACAAGAAGAGAAACAAGCCTGGATAAGCATAACTGACCACAGATTCGTGCGGAAGAATCGATGTAGAACGGCCTTCCGGTATGGTCATCGTGCGCACCGACAAGTGATCCCTAGAGCTAAGTGGCAACATAAACGGGTGAAGGACATCCTTTATATTTCTTTACCGTCAACAAAATCGAAGCTACAACTGACTTATGTGCACCATTCGAAAGTAGTACTAGACGTCTCGCGCTCGTGAGTGCGAGCGAACGCAACGTCAGACACCCCCTGTCCTGAAAGTGATAAAGGGTCACAGATAACGAGAGGACCCATCACTCAACTGGGTGCACTTCATCAGACGGCGTTCAAGTATACTTATATTTGCAGGTGATTACTCCCGGGAGTCTACTAACTGAAGTAGCACCCCTAGGGCCAAGGCAACGGAGCGAAAGAGCCAACCTTGCGTGTCTGAGTGACATGGAAGAACCACTAAGGACCTGAGGTAGTCACGATCAAAGACAAGCACGTCGAGTTACCCGTCATTGCACGCAAGGACAGACATACCTGGTAGTCACATTTTGCATAGCAACCCATCTCCATTAGAATAGTACATACGCTACACGCTTCATCCGGTCCTCAACGGATACACACCCCTCGACAGAGTGACCCAACTGAGTGAGCCTCACAGCATGAATGAACTAGCCTGGTTTAACCCCACCGTTGCTATCCGATAGTACTTCGAACCTGCTGTAATAGTCACATCGAACGAGAGTCCACCGTGGTACAGTCAGCAGTGGAAGAGAGATTAACTAGGCGCTAGGGGTTTTCTACACAGGAGAGCATCAGTGACGGTCCCTCGGTACCTAGTGAATGTACAACGCGTAGGTGCTCATGGTCTACACGAGGAGAAATCCTGTGGAGAGTCGCGATCAGGGGATGCCGAGCGACAGCCATCTCTAAGCGTTGGTTGGGCCTCTTACCACAAATCCACGGGTCCCCATCGGTGAGTAGTATCGGAACGAAAAACCACGCAGCTCCTTCCTCCACTCAGAGTCTAGTCACCCAGTATATCCCGTCTTCCCTTCAGTGGTCGTGTGTGAACTTACAGAACTCTACATAAATGAAACATCCAGGTCCCAGGTGGTAGCGCTCAATCAGTAAAGTAAATCTGCGTAGTCACGTGAGCTCTGGAATTGGACTGGCTCATTTGTGATTGCTCAACGAAGAAGAAAACATCCTGAGTGAGATAACACAGAAATAATAGTCCGAGTAGGTGCACACGAAACGAACTCAGCCCTGTGCTAGTCTCCTGAGGCGAAGTATCTCTTTTACGTTTGGGCGACCGATATGATACATACCTGGTTGGCACTACTGACGCACACCTGGTTGTCACAATCGGAAGCTCCAAACCATCATTGAATGGCTCAAGACGTTAGCACAAAATATGTTGAAAATAAGAGCAGTCTGGTAGTGTTCACTCACTCGTAAAGAACTCTCCGCTCAGTCATATGCGGTGCAAGAACCCACAACGTAGACGATGTGTAACGCTCGTGAGATACAACTTCTCCTGTGTCATCGCGCAGTCCAACGAAGCATACCTTGGGTAGAGATCACATGAATGAAACCGCACAGCACTCGATGTGACCGGGGTTCGGTAAACATTTATATAGTGACTCATCCTGGTCTGAAGTTGTAGCGATCCCATTGTGAACAGATTCCAGGACCCTTGTTATGGTCTCACATCGATAGACAATAACGGGCGTTCGGTTGGTGTTGATGCTCTACAACAGCTTAAAACCATAGCGCTGTAGTTCGATCACACTCAGAACGTGTATATAACCACATACACTGTGGTGGACATCGAGCTTTGGAAACTGACACGCCTACCTCAAGTGAGACATATCGACATGACGGAGCCGTGAGCGCAAGCTCGATTTGGTAGAGTATGCAATTCAACAGCTGACTCCTGAGTTCCTGTAGATCCTACGATTGAACCCAGAGACGACCCTGTGCTCACCGTGCGCAGACTCGCGCGGTGCAACTCAGAACCGCTTATTACATCTAAACTCGAAATGACACATTGATAAGAAAAGCCGACGGTCGAGTGACATTTACAGTTCCTAGTCCGTGAGTCGCCAACTCAGCTAGCGACCCTTGACTAAAATCTTAGACGATCCATTACACTGCAAGGGACTATACGAGCCATTGAAGAGCCGTTCACTACACTTTGGTAAACAAGAGTAAACAAGCAAATTCTACATGATGGAAAGTGCTTTCTACACTCTTAATCTTGTCGAACGACTAGTTATGAGGTCCGTTTTTGTAAAACCTTTATGTGTTCTGAGGGTTTTTTTTACAGTAGTGTTTTCTCAGAGATAGTCTATGCTGAGGAATGTTGTGTATGCTCTCCATATCAAAGTTTTTCCGATCGCTAGGAGTGCGTCATCTATAGTGTTTAGAAGAAAACTTGGCAACGGTATGTTGTGTAGTCAGAGCTCCTCTTCAGAGACCGCCTTGAGTGAAGATCAACTATAGTGCGGTATTGCCAATGTATAGTCGTTCTCGAATATATATTGAATAGTTTGTGCTACTGCTGTGTTTTGTGCTTGTGCTGTTGATGGAGAAATGCTTGTCTAGTACCATCGAGTCTCTCCACAGACACTATACTTACAAATCTGATTATACAGCGCTTACTCTTACATGTAGTTACATTACACTTAAGGAGATCGTGGGCTTCAGATCATCACATGCTCGAAAAGCACTTCAAGAACTATTTAGATTTAACGCCTTATCCTGATACATACATTACTTATGTTGGTATAATAGATTTGTAGATAATATAGTGACTCGACGTACATGGCCCACTGTGCTCCTCAGTCACAATCCTAGATGCTACTAGCCGGTGCGATCATCGTGAAGTGCATATCACAGCTGCGAGAGGGTATTGTCACAACGGACTTTCGCGCCGGCATGTTCGGACCGTACCTGATGCTATAAAATGTAAAAATCCCATGGAACTTTGCGATTCATGTATATACATGTCAGTTATTTCTTCTCTCTCTCCAACAAGGTGATTGTCTCCGCTCTTCCTAGGAATGAGAATGGCTGACTATGTTACTGATATCGTACGTCCATTGTGCGGTGGGGCAATAGAGTAACTTGTATAGCAGGGATTTCCATTTTAAGTTTAGCAAGACTATGTCTGAGATACTTTGTGCGGATGAACCTGCCCGCGATTGACGAATTCGAGGAACCAAAACAAAGCATCGTCGCCATACAAAAACACTTCTATTTCTGTGGCCCCAACGAAGCTCTAGACCAAACTAGACACTTGAGTCACCTTTGTTGGAGAGAGCACACAATTGAGTGTGCGGCAGGGCTAGGAAAGGCCACTTCCACAAGGGACACCCAATGGGAGGCTTAAAGCCCCAGCATAGACACTGGTCGTGGGATGTGTCGGTATCGCCCCCTGTCTCATTATAGAGATACACACACGATAGTGTTCTCAATGTCTCCATCCAAGTCGCTTTTGGTTTCATTATGGACACAAGTCATATGTGTCACGCCGAAGATATATTTGGACTGAGGGTGCAATTGATGACATATAATTTATGCCTCGTGATCATCCTTGCGACCGCAGACCAATTGGTATCCTCACCTACAGTAGTTGTGAGAGCACTCGTCGAGATAGAACGATACAAATGCTTCCAGTGTGTCCAAGATGGTCCTCGATGAATATAGCCCAGTCCTGATACGAGCCCATCCAAACAACATATAACACAGGAGGAGATCATTACTGTGTAAGTGGCGTGTTAAGAATATATGTAAATTGTGAATGTATTAACTGAGATACTCTCAAATGTGATATTAGAAGTTTGTCCTCTATAATCGCGTAAGCTCCCGCAGACCTCTCTTCCTCTTGGAAATATGTATTGATTGTCACGTTCCCTCAGGTCTGAAATTGTAAATCCAGTGCGCCTCTTCTAGTTTTGTATCTGACCTCTGACATTCAAATGTTCTAGTCAATGTTCCGCGAATTCCCAGAGTAGGGTGGGCCGCGTCTTCTTTCTGGCTTGCTTTCTTTTCTCTCACCCATGCCCATCAACCTCTTCGTTCGGTCGTGAGAGATTAATGAGATATAGTTAACTACTCAGTGCCACAATTTTTTTCTTTTCCCCCAAGCCCAACCTCTCCGCTTGCTACAGTGGAATCAGCTTTCACCGAACTGGAGCCACTCCTTCTCCTTGCTTGGGGCCACTTGACCCAGACGCTGGTGTTCTGATGTTCTGCGTCGTGGGGCTGAGACCCGGGTCACCTGGAGGTTCTGAGCTCTTCTGGGGTTTGCACTTCGGGCCTGCATCTCACCAGGAGTCGCTCCTGTGCACTGAGATACTTATGGCATCTGCACGCTCTTCATCTTGGCCTGGTGCCTCGTTGATCTTCAGGCCACGTGGGTTCCTGCAAACCTTGCTGCCAACACCTTCCATAATTGACAGCGTATTTCTGTTTCCCGTCATCTTTGACAATGGGACAAACCTGTCAAAATTAAAGTTAATTAAAGCTAGAGAGAGAGAGAGAGAGCGAGAGATGAGACCACCCAGCGAGCCAGCCTGACAGGTGTAGTCTGCCCATACAGGTGTTAGTGAGAGAGGCCTCTTTCAGGGCGCTCCAACCGTTGAGACGCCGCGTCAACCTGTCAGTCATCCTACCCTGCAGACGACGCACATTACTGCACGACACCGCCAGAGGCCTCAGACGACAACACACAACTCTGCGTTAGTAATGAGCCATTACTTCGGTTTGAAGTTGGGGAGTGCCGCCCCAGAGTCACGTTTGTTCCACTCTTGTGGATTAAGGTATTAAAACACTTAATATCAGTTTCTATTGTATCGTTTTGTTCAGCTACGATAAATGACGATACCAATGGTTTCATATTAATCCGGTCCATTAGCGTACAAGATGGCTAGAGGGGCAGCAGTGGAACGGAACAGCCGGCTGTGTGCACTGTGTTTAGTCCTCACAGTAGCTGAGCGCAGGAATGGTGTTGCAGATTGTTGTTAAACTGTTTTTCTGCGCAGCGTACACAAACCGGCGCTGTTGTTTTTCTGCGCAGCGTACACAAACCTAATGAGCCCAACAGTCACAGGGTCATATGGCAGTTTGTGTCGGTGGCGCGCTAATCCACTGAATACGGCTTTTCTCCATTCACCGTCTGCCCACTACATTGCTCATTCATTTCCCTCCATGGCAACCAGTCCAAGCATTTTCCACTTGGCGGCAACTGCTTATTCTGACCGTTGACGACCAAGTTTTCTTTTTGCCTTGACCGTTTCCGCCAATGAGTGGGTGATGGGTGAGCGGACCAGAAAAAGTAATGTTCCTTTTTGGCCTTTTTGATTTTTATAATTGAGTTTTTTTCTTAGGTAAGCCTTCTGCGCAGGCTCGTGTCGTATGTAGTATAAACAAAATGCCGCACCGGAGAAACGAATGATACAATAATGGTAAGGCAAAATAGTTTCTTGGTAAGCCTCAGGCTTCATGTATAAAATTAGAAACTGATATTAAGTGTTTTAATAACTTAATCCACAAGAGTGGAACAAACGTGACTCTGGGGCGGCACTCCCCAACTTCAAACCGAAGTAATGGCTCATTACTAACGCAGAGTTGTGTGTTGTCGTCTGAGGCCTCTGGCGGTGTCGTGCAGTAATGTGCGTCGTCTGCAGGGTAGGATGACTGACAGGTTGACGCGGCGTCTCAACGGTTGGAGCGCCCTGAAAGAGGCCTCTCTCACTAACACCTGTATGGGCAGACTACACCTGTCAGGCTGGCTCGCTGGGTGGTCTCATCTCTCGCTCTCTCTCTCTCTCTCTAGCTTTAATTAACTTTAATTTTGACAGGTTTGTCCCATTGAGATCAAGGATCTCTTTCACAAAGGGAGATCTCGTCAAGAAAGCTCCTTTTTAAAAAGTTGGACATGACAATATTACTCAACGACAGTGAAATAAAAACAGGAAAAACGGCCACCTCTTGATCCGTACTTATGAATTATTGTTCTAACATGTTCAAAGTAAAGCCTGCATCAATCAATCAAGGGAAAGTGGGAAGTAAAATCTCTATTAAGATCTCCAAATATACAATTCAAGCTCACATGTGCCTCCCTGTGTGTAGTTTTGTGTCGAGTGTTTAGGCATGACCACGAGTTGACCTCTACTCAGGCCACTTGTTGGGGTTTATCTTGCGCCAGGAATGTCACGGCTAATGATTTGCAACCCGTCTTTCTGGCCCAGTAACTGTCCGTTGTCCCCGGCGACTGGGAGACATTCACACATGTTTTTTTAAGCGGGACAATCCCAGCCCGTATTGCATGTGGGCCCCCATGGGTCCTGTGTTATGGCTCTCTGGGCTCATTGTGTGTTGACAAGTGCTCAGTGGCTACAGTTGGGGCCGAAAAAGGGCGGGCTTGTTTTGTCCACTCTCACGGCGGTCCGCAGGTCCCCCCCCTGCTCCCCCATCCCCCAAGAGACGAGGCGAAATGTCATGTCATCTGGAAGGGAACAAATTGGAGAAATTACAAACGCTTATATAACCACTGTCTGGGATTATTTTCAGATACGGCGGGTATGCCGAGTGGTTCACTTGTTTCGCTTGCCTCGATGATGCATCATGTCATAGATAGCAGTGCTGTCTGTCATTATTATTATTACAAAAGTAATGTTTGTGGAGCGTTAATCAAATCAAGCTCAGTCTTGGAGATGAAGCAGCTCACTTGAGATGTATTAAGAGCTGTTATGTGAATAATGCCGGGCCTACCGCTACACATTTCTCACACACACAAACACAGCGTGCACACTTACAAAAACACATACTTGGAGACGCACAGGACTCTGAAGGGGCTTGACTCTGACTACCGTGGAGTTCTCCTTGGAGACGGCACCTCGTGGCAAACTGAGGACTTGACGCTCCTCATCATTGGCTTCTCTGGAACACTCTGAACACCCAGACACCGTTTACAACGGACTCATAAGCTTCACAGAAAAGTGTGAAATACATTTTGAGTTTCTTCTTTCCAACGGTTGATGCCGTCTGCTGGGCTCAGGTTTACGGGTCAGTGTGGTGCCACGGCGGTAATGTAATGTCACTGACTTGGTTTTAATGGTTTATGGTTATTAACAGTTGTTTCACGCGGAGCGCGGTGAAGCTCTGGGCTACGTGTACAGGAGTTCAAAGTACATGCCTAAATCATCCTGCCACGGCCTGTCATTATTGTTTGAGGTATTTCCAACGTGTTTTCATTTGTAAAACACTTCCACTGTGATTATGTGCTTCGGTTTTAAAGCTGTAGCCTAACTCATCGACCCCATAAAACATGTAATATGTCCTGAAGTATAGTTCTACAAGTAGTGAACATAACGTTGACCCTGGTGTGTATGGTGGTTCATTCATTACTGTGACGCCAGGCAGGGAGATAAGATGCGTTGGATGTTCTTGGTTGAAATAGCGGGGTGCGCGCATTCCAATGACTATCGTATAATACAATGGCTGACAGCAGGCAAGGAGACAGATAAGACGTGAGCCACTCGTTATTTTCGTATGGTGATACATCAAGTCTCTCTGTAGGTAATATAGAAGAAAAAACTCACAAAATTTGCATAGTCAAAATGCAATCATATGAGCTGACAAAAACATACAGCCTGTATTCATTTCATCATTAATCCTGTATATAGGCTGATAAAAACATAGGACCTATAGCCTGAATTGGCATGAGCACCTCAGCCGAACAAATCAAAGAATGACGGGAAACAGAAATACGCTGTCAATTATGGAAGGTGTTGGCAGCAAGGTTTGCAGGAACCCACGTGGCCTGAAGATCAACGAGGCACCAGGCCAAGATGAAGAGCGTGCAGATGCCATAAGTATCTCAGTGCACAGGAGCGACTCCTGGTGAGATGCAGGCCCGAAGTGCACAAGTAAAGTTTCTCTGAGAGAGATTGCAACACAGGAGCAGAACAGTGAGAATAGAGATAAGAGAAGATACAGGGCCGAAGTAGAAATAGCCTACGCAAAGTGATGGAGCTCCAGAGAAGCGCAGTGGCCCTTTAGAAGTCCGTTGTCCGACCCGGGTCCTCAAGCCGCCGCCACGACGCCGACACGAACAGTCAATGAAGAGCAACGCTTGCCAGCCACTGCCGACCTCTCTGCGACGTGCAGGATCTACATGAGTTTGCGGCCACCCCCACAATTGATTACACAAGACCGACAGTGCAATATGCATAGATAAGAGTAGTTGCCTACCAGGTATCCGCGCTTGGTTGAATATCAACATGCGTCTCACCGTAAGCTTCTGCCATTCCATCGCGCATACCCTGCCATGTAAGGCTTGTATCCATTATGTGAACTCGAGGTTGGGGCTTAGAGGGCTAGATAATAATAGTGAGAAATGCTGTGACGGCCGAGCCCAAAATAAGGGGCTGCTGCGTTGCCGAGATACAGCGTGGAATAGCCGCCAATGTGATTTTGTAAATCAGAGCAAACCGTTAGGTATAGGATGAGTACATTAGTCTCCTCTCAGCTCCGCTGTGCAGAACGATCTCATGTAATAAAATTAGCAATCCCTGTGCTGCAATGGCTTCGCTATGTCACGACCTCCTATTTAAAATATCCACCATCGAGTACATGTAAGGTCATTGCCTCCTTCCCACAAGTTAATGTCTGCTCTTTGTCTCGTCTAGTGATCTACCAGACAAGGCTTTCCTCCAGTTGCTGGGCCACATAATCTGGGGAGTATCACCCTGCCAAAAAAAGAAGAAGCCTCTGCAAAGGCCATTAGAGGTGTCCTTGTACTCCTCTCCTTAAGGACAGGGGGTGTCAGGTTCTCCACACTGACCTAATATTTCAAGCAGTGTTAGTGTTTGAGAAGAAATATAAACCCACCCTTTTATTCCATGTTGACACTTTGGCACATTGTAGCCTCACAGCATTCTCCGATCTGCACATTGTCAGTTTGGTTCGCTTTTCTCTGTGGCAAAATCAGCTTCTTTTTTTAACGCAGGAGCACCTTTCCTAACCACCAGCAATTATTTAGAAGAACGCTTCTTTTTTTAACGCAGGAGCACCTTTCCTAACCACCAGCAATTATTTAGAGAACGCTATCGTTTGTGTTCCAGCTGGAATGTTGATCAGGTGTGGCAGTGAAATGCCATGCTGGAACCAACATGTACCACGTCCGTGAACACAAGCGATGTGCCGAGTCAGCACACTTCACCCACGCTGAGGGCGCATCATCCAGACTCTTATTTTCCTGCAAAACTTGCACGCATTTATGAAAAGTGAGCAGAATAACAACGACACAAAGACAAGTGTGTTTTTTGGCCTTGCAATAAGATTTGTCTGACATTTGTGAATTGTCAGTTATCAAAAATTCACGAATAAAGTTTGCTAAACTTAAAATGGAAATCTAAATGTTATTATGGGCACAGCCATCTCTTAGTAAACAAAAGCCCAGGGAGCGTGAAGTCCCTGGGAAAGAGAATTAAGTCATGATCGCAAATCAATTCATAAGTCGGTCCAACAGCCAGAGTCCTGGAACCCCTCAGTGGAATAACTAAACCACAGGTTAGATCTGTGTGATAGAGCAGGGCCATAGCAGATATCACAATCTTTATGACCCATATGACAATATTTTGCTTTTGGTTTTTGCAGTTACAGCACATTAGTAGAACTCAGAGTACCTAACACATTTGTTGTTTAAGATGTGATAAGCAAGCCTGTAAGAAAGAAAAAACACTTTTGAAGACTAACAATCTTATTGATCTGTCACTCAACGTCTGAACACACACTCCATTTAACAACAATTCACACAAACTATATTAGAACAAATCTCAATAAAAAAAATAAAAATAAAAATAAAAACCTTTGTTGGTTAAGCCTTCTCTGTAATGTGATCTGAAAGGGTGTGTAGTGTAGGCCTCATGTAGGCCTCATGTAATGATGTAATTGTAGTGTGTGCATGCATATAGAGCAACCAGCCTCTTCATGTGTCTTCGTGTGACTAACAGGTGTCTTCATGAGACTACCAGGTGTCTTCGTGTGACCACCAGGTGTCTTCGTGTGACCACCAGGTGTCTTCGTGTGACCACCAGGTGTCTTCGTGTGACTACCAGGTGTCTTCGTGTGACTACCAGGTGTCTTCGTGTGACTACCAGGTGTCTTCGTGTGACTACCAGGTGTCTTCGTGACTACCAGGTGTCTTTGTGTGACACCAGGTGTCTTGACTACCAGTGACTGACTACCAGGTGTCTTCGTGTGACTACCAGAGTGTCTTCGTGTGACCACCATGTGTCTTCGTGTGACTAACAGGTGTCTTCATGAGACTACCAGGTGTCTTCGTGTGACCACCAGGTGTCTTCGTGTGACCACCAGGTGTCTTCGTGTGACTACCAGGTGTCTTCGTGTGACTACCAGGTGTCTTCGTGTGACTACCAGGTGTCTTCATGTGACTACCAGGTGTCTGTCACCAGGTGATAAGGAGTCTTCGTGTGACTACCAGGTGTCTTCGTGTGACTACCAGGTGTCTTCATGTGACTACCAGGTGTCTTCATGTGACCACCAGGTGTCTTCGTGTGACTACCAGGTCTGTGTGACTACCAGGTGTCTTCGTGTGACCACCACCAGGTGTCTTCGTGTGACTACCAGGTGTCTTCGTGTGACTACCAGGTGTCGTGACTACCAGGCGTCTTCGTGTGACTACCAGGTGTCTTCATGTGACTACCAGGTGTCTTCGTGTGACTACCAGGTGTCGTGTCACCAGGTGTCTTCGTGTGACCACCAGGTGTCTTCGTGTGACCACCAGGTGTCTTCGTGTGACTACCAGGTGTCTTCGTGTGACTACCAGGTGTCTTCGTGTGACCACCAGGTGTCACGTGACTACCAGGTGTCTTTGTGTGACTACCAGGTGTCTTCGTGTGACTACCAGGTGTCTTCATGTGACTACCAGGTGTCTTCGTGTGACTACCAGGTGTCTTCATGTGACTACCAGGTGTCTTCGTGTGACTACCAGGTGTCTTCGTGTGACTACCAGGTGTCTTCGTGTGACTACCAGGTGTCTTCGTGTGACTACCAGGTGTCTTCGTGTGACTACCAGGTGTCATGTGACTACCAGGTGTCTTCTGTGACCACCAGGTGTGGTGTCACCAGGTGATGAAGGTGAATGCACGTGACGTTGCACACACACGTTCTCTCAGTTGGCTCCAATGTGTCGTTGAGCAACATCGCATCGTGATTCATATTTTTTGTTTTATTGTCAAGCGTACGTGTGTGAAGTTTATTACACCAGTGTCTCGGCTGGTCTGGACGGAATGTGTTGCTCACCGAAATTACATAATGCCAGCCTCCAATTTATTATTTTTATTGGTTAAAAAACACAACAAAAAATACCACACCTTTACTGCTATGACATCAATGAGGCATGTTGTTTTATTATATATCTTTTTTTATATATCAAATGGAGAATAGCACCTGCAGGAGCTGTGGTCAGGTGCCCACGTAGTGGCGGTAAAGACCACAACACGTGACCTCAAAACACACACACTGTCCATTCAACACACACACACACAACCTAACAATGGTGTGCTCGACACACACACATCATATACATTTTTAATGACAATATTGACAACGGAGAGGGAAAAAAACCACTACCGTCCACCACCAGTCACTTGTCACCGGTAGTTTCAAAGAACACAAGACTGTAGAAGTAGAGCTAATGCAGAGCTACTGGGTGAAACGTTTAGTTTCTTGAGTTATTTAGTTTAGTTATTCTTCTTCCACTACTGCCCATGTCATGTGTCATGAGACCCACAACATGAGCGGGGTCACATAGTGTACTGTACTCACCAGGGCTCTGAGGGCCGCCTCGTCCAGGGTGGAGTATCTCTCCAGGGACATGGTGATGAGCCGCCGGGCCGCAGGTGAGAGCAGCGACACGACTGACCCTGGTGCGCTCTGCTCCGTCCCTGGTGCGCTCTGCTCCGTCCGGCCCCGGTGCGCTCTGCTCCGTCCCTGGTGCGCTCTGCTCCGGCCCTGGTGCGCTCTGCTCCGCCGGCTCCGTCCCTGGTGCGCTCCGCCGGCCCTGGTGCGCTCTGCTCCGTCCGGCCCTGGTGCGCTCTGCTCCGCCGGCTCCGTCCCTGGTGCGCTCCGCCGGCCCTGGTGCGCTCTGCTCCGTCCCTGACACTACAGCACAACCTGCACCGGAGCTGCTCTGCCTCTTTCGT
>PIJE02007321.1:7500-12832 GCA_002895965.2 Coryphaenoides rupestris | reverse complement strand
CTCATTCTTCCTCTCCCCACTCAAATTCCACCTCCTCCTTCATCCACCTCCTCCTCCTCCTCATCTTCCTCTCCCCACTCATCCACCTCCTCCTCCTCCTCATCTTCCTCTCCCCACTCATCCACCTCCTCTTCCACCTCCTCCTCCTCCTCATCTTCCTCTCCCCACTCATCCACCTCCTCTTCCACCTCCTCCTCCTCCTCATCTTCCTCTCCCCACTCATCCACCTCCTCTTCCACCTCCTCCTCCTCCTCATCTTCCTCTCCCCACTCATCCACCTCCTCTTCCACCTCTTCCTCCTCCTCATCTTCCTCTCCCCACTCATCCACGTCCACCTCCTCCTCTCCTCCACCATTCTCTCTCCACCACCACCTACTTCACCTCCTCCTCCTAACCTCCCTCCTCCCCTCCTCTTCCTCCTCCCTCCTCACCTCCTCCTTCACCTCCTCCTCCTCCTCCTCATCTTCCTCTCCCCACTCATCCACCTCCTCTTCCACCTCCACCTCCTCCTTCTCCTCCACCATCTCCTCTCATCACCTCCTCCTACTCCACCCTCCTACTCACCTCCTCCTCTTCCTCCTCCTCCTTCACTCCTTCCACCTCCTCCTCCCCTCCTCATCCCTCCTCCACCTCCTCCTCCCAGGCTCCTACATCCCGGAGGGCCTGATGACGTCGTGCACGTGGGACTACGTCACCTCCACGCCGGCCAACAAGAGCTACACCCTGATGCTGTGTTGCTTCGTGTTCTTCATCCCGCTGGCGATCATATCCTTCTGCTACCTCTGCATGTTCCTGGCTATACGCCGCGCTAGCAGGTAGCTCATCATCATCACATAACGTATCATCATCATAACATAACATATTATAACATAACGTTTGGTTGCATTGCTTTAGAATGACCTTTGACCTTTGACCTTTCTGTGTGTGTGTGTGTGTGTGTTCTGTGTGTGTGTGTGTGTTACACGTGTGTGTGTGTCTTCTGTGTGTGTGTGTGTGTGTGTGTGTCCTGGTAGGGACATACAACGTCTGGGTGTGCAGGTGAGGAAGAGCACCCTGATGCAGCAGCAAACCATCCGGACCGAGTGGAAGTTGGCCAAGATCGCCTCCGTGGTCATCATCGTCTTCGTCCTCTCCTGGTCGCCGTACGCCTGCGTCACGCTCATCGCCTGGGCCGGGTAAATATATAGATATATACAGTATATATATATATATTATATGGCTGTGTCACTTCCTGCATTCTGATTGGCTCTCACGCTCCCGTCCGGAGATCGTGTATCCAGACCAGAAGTTAATTTACGTGGTGAGTAGATTAGAAGTATCCCTTTGAGTGACTCCACGGATGACTTTCCATGATGAATTATTATTAATTATATCATATTAATTTGTAGAACCCCTGCAGGGATGAGGGATATATTGATTACGTGCTATTTAATCTGATTGACATTTGTCCTCGTGGTTAATTGCAGAGAATTTCCCGACGCCCGAAAAGAGATTTCACATTTCGCCGAAGTGCTCGCAGTGTTTTACAAGACAAACTGTGTAAAACATTAACTCACATAATAATTGTATTTCCGAATTCTCTGTACGACTCGAAGCAAAGCCGCAACGTTCGACAGCTCACTGCAGGATGAGGCGAGAGGTTTACGATGTTTTTAGCGACTTCTGAGAGAACAGAACAGTTTGGGCCGATGGGATGTTCGGTTGGACGGACGGACGGACGGACGACGGACGGACGGAGGGAAAAATCAGCCATCATGTGCTCACGTAACACCTTCTAGGTCAGCGGGCGGAGGATGTAAACAGGCTCCAGCCACAGGGGGGGGTGTAGCACAGCAGGGCGGGGCCGGACGCAAGAGCTGGAAAAATTCGACCCAAAGAAGACCTTAGAGATCAGTCATCTCACACACACACACGAGAGAGAGAGAGAGGAGAAGAGAGAGAGAGAGAGACGAGGAGAGAGAGAGAGAGAGAGAGAGAGAGAGAGAGAGATGAGAGACGAGAGAGGACGAGAGGAGAGAGGAGAGAAGAGGAGAGAGAGAGAGAGAGAGAGAGAGAGAGGGGAGAGAGAGAGAGAGATGAGAGAGATTATTTTGTGGGTGAGAGAGAGTTGTATTGATTAGCTACAGCTACGATGTTGAGCAGCAAGTTGAATTTGATTAAAATCATATTTCCTTGTCTCTATATTTCTCCACCACACCTGGTGAACGAGGATAGAAGATAAGATACGATAGGATAGAACTTTATTCATCCCGAATGAATTTCTCTTCAATGTAGGATGCATCCTGATGTATGTTCCTCTTCACGAGGCATTCTTCCCCGATCTGTTGTGTACGTTCTCATCTCTACGTTCTCCATGTTTCTGCTTCTTCATCATCACGCTCGGTTGGTTGCTTGTTCCTCTTCCAGCTACGGCGGCATCCTCAGCCCGTACTCCAAAGCGGTCCCGGCTGTCATCGCCAAGGCGTCCGCCATCTACAACCCTTTAATCTACGCCATCATCCACTCCAAATACAGGTGGGCCCTCCTACCGTTTTACTTTCTGACAGCTGTCAAATTGCTGTGGAACTTTCAGACATTATGTGAAAGATTTGGTTATCGCCTCCCTTGTGTATTAGTGTGTATCTGTTCATTCATTGTTTCCTGTTTTATCTGGTTGTCTGCTCTTGTTTCTGTTGCCTTGCGTTGTTTTCCCGCCCCTTGATTGTCTTCACCTGTCTCCACTTCCCTCGTCAGTGACTCGCCCCAAGCCTTCGTTCTTGCTCAGATCCTTGTTGTGTTCGGTTGGTATTGAGTTTGTGACGAACACTTGTTCCTCCCTGCCTGTGTTTGGATTAAAATCATCACAGAAAAATCACTTTCACCCATGTTTGTCGTCACCCCTCCTTGACACATCTTTTTCTCGTTTTCGTCTTGTGCCGCAGAGACACGCTCGCTGAACACGTGCCTTGCTTGCACTTCCTCCGCCAGGCGCCCAAGAAGGACTGCCTGTCCGTGTCCAACAGCGAGTGCTCCTTCAGGGACTCGGTGTTCAGCAGACAGTCGTCCGTCTCCAAGAACACAAAGTTCCACCGGGTCTCGTCCATGTCCACGGCCGACACCGTGAGTGTGGGGACCTGGAGTTTGTTGTCTCCGTCTACTTTAAGGTCCTGTATGTAAGAATCATGATGAATTCCTTCAGGGACTACATGTAGGATTTAACATTTTGCACAAATCGATCTTTGCCATCCCGACTCTTCAAGGGGGCGGGCAAAATCGCATGTCTTGGAACCCTAGAATCGGCTGCTTTGTTGTCCAATGGCTAGCAGAGACTTTAGGGTGCAGGATTAGACTCCTGAAATACAAAGCAGATGTGGATTCCACTTTGTGAGAGGGACGTAGAACTTCTAACGACAGCAAATACATCATCTTATCCATGTAGAAAAGTGTGGCGTCCACAAATAAAGGTGTTGTCCATGGAACGTCTTGTGTCCCACAGCAGGTGTGGAGCGACGTGGAGCTGGAGCCCGTGGACCTTCAGCACCACCACGGCCCGTCCCTGAGGACCAGTCTCTCCCTGGGGGTGCTGGGCAGGACCAGGGAGTCCAGGGGAACCCTGGACCAGAACCAGACCAGAACCAACAGACAGACCAGGAGCAGCGCCTCGCTGGAACAGGTAAGGTAGGTGTTCCTTGTGATCCTTGCTGATACTGATGAGTCCACTTAGCAGTCAGATGCACGTTAAGGAGCAGGTAAGGGTTAGAAGGCCTCTTTCTCAAGGATGCCGACAGGTAGACTTTAGACATTGGGGCTCGAACCTGCAACCTTTTGTCTGGGAGCCAACCACCCTAAAGGCCTCTGTGAGTGGCCGTCTTAATCATGTCATATTATTCATGGCTCTGTTTTTTACGTCTTCCCCCCCGCAGGCAGCTTTCACAGAATGCCGACCGTCAGTGAACACCGAGAGATGCGGCCACAACTTCCTCCCGCAACCTCCCGACCAGCCTGTCAAAATGGCCGCCGCCGCCGCCGCCGCCACCACCAACACCGCCGCCGCCACACCGCTCCATGACACCAGCACCGGGGGCAGTGTCACCCCAGAGCACTGCAACGCACTCCCTAATAATAATGATAATGATCAGGAGGTGGAGGAGGAGGAGGAGGAGGAGGTGGAGGAGGAGGAGGAGGAGGAGGAGGCGGCGTGCGAGGATTCGCCGGAAGGCAGCCAACGTCAGCAGAACCGCCAACAACACCATATCGGCGACCGCAGCGACAGCAGCAGCAGCAGCAGCAGCAGCCATGAACAACCCCGTCCGATCGAGACGTCGCCGGAGCCTGCGGTGGATAACGCGGGTCTGTCTCCGCAGTCGGATCGGCGCGAGATTCCGGCCGCGGCCCGCAGCCCCGCGGCCGGCTGCCGCGCGCGAGAGGAGGAGGGCGGCGTCTACGGGGGAAAGGCTGGTGAGCACGCTCGGCAGGGAAGGGTTCTGCTGGACTTGAAGAAGAAGAACAACAACAACTTTAAGCGGTTGGAAGGTGTTCCCGCAAGAAGTCGTTTTCCTTCTCGCCTGTGAAAGGAGCGAGAATACAGACGGACCCTTATGGATGGGTTATGGATGTGAGTGTGTTTATCGTTGGTGACAAAGAAGTCATCGTTTGTAGTGACTTACTGTACTTATCTTCACTTGCCGTCGAACGAGTTTCTTGCGACGACGACAGAGTTGAACTGAGGTACGTCAATATTATGTCAGGTTTATTTTTAACCCGACATAAGGATTAACAGAACCCCACATGTTTGGGTATAAAGCAGGAAGATGTATATTGGATATTTCAGACATTACAAATGATCTCAAAAAGAACGGCAAATATTTATGTTCCGTGAAGTTATTTACGCTTTGAGGACACGCGTCCCGACACAAACTCAGACACACACTCTGGAAAATAGGTCAAAGGTGATCTTTGAAGACCATCCTCCACATGATGGATTGTTGGATTGTTCCTCCTAAATTGTTCCTTTCCACATCGCCATAAAAAGCCCTTCGTCCACGAACTCCGCCGCTGGAGGACCATCACAGATTCATCATCATCATCATCATCATCATCATCATCTGTCACTTCTGGTGAAGAATATTCCACAGCATCTCCAGCGACCGACTAACTCACAGCGAGAGAAACGTCTTATCCTCCATCTGAGAGGAAAAACCACCGAGTCCTTCTCAGAACTTTCCCTTTGAGCCGTGGGCCGTGGGCCGTGTATACAACGAGACTTCCTGAGTTCCTCCGCTTGCCTCGATTATCCGGTTATGTAACGTCCCCCCCCCCCGCCCTCCACTCCCCCGAGAGAGAGAGAGAGAGA
>PIJE02007321.1:0-2500 GCA_002895965.2 Coryphaenoides rupestris | reverse complement strand
TATGACTTATACAGACTATAGGATTTATACAGACTCTCGGACCTATGAAGACTATGATTTATAAAGACTATATGACTTATACAGACTATAAGACTTATAAAGACTATAGGACCTACAGTATAAAGACTAAGACTTCTAAAGACTATATGACTTATCAAGACTATCAGACTTATCCAGACTATAGGACTTATATAGACTATAGGACTTATAAGGACTATAGGACCTATAAAGACTATAGGACTATAGGACCTATAAAGACTATAGGACTATAGGACTTATAAGGACTATAGGACCTATAAAGACTATAGGACTATAGGACCTATAAAGACTATAGGACTATAGGACTTATAAGGACTATAGGACCTATAAAGACTATAGGACTTATAAGGACTGGAGGATTCCTGGGCGGCAGACTCAGTTTTAAACTCATTAGAATTTCAACTGGTCGGCCTTGGACTGCATTTAAATGACATCTTGTGAACTTAAGTAGCCGCTTCAATAACTCCACAGAAGGTGCGTTGGTTTCCACTTGAGTCCTTGATGAGGGGGTTTTTAATGAATATTCTCCCAAGATTATAGCGTCGACCTTCTCTTAAACATAGACCTGCACATGAACCTGTCCTCCTTCAGGAGAGGGACAGGCCAGCAGCGTAATCATCAGGCTAAAACACAGCTTTACTTCAAAAAACGTTTGGTTCATACGGTGAATAATATGTATATATGTATAAAAATGTCATCGGCAGTATGCTTACCTGTGGAGGGAACAGAACAGTTCACCTGTAGGACACCTGACCCTCGTGGGAACCTGCGGTGGGCGTGTCCGACCGGGCCAGTCGCCGCGGTTTGAGTTGATTTTAAAAGGCCGACGCAAATAAAGGAGTTGTTATAGCCGACACACACACACACACACACACACACACACACACACACACATACATACCGAGGGCCACAGCATGGTCCACGTTTCCTCCATATATGGCCATTATGGTATCTAACCACTGCGGGGTAGTTCCTCTGAACGGTGGTGGTGGCGACGACGGTGGTGGTGGTGGTGGTGGTGGTGGTGGTGGTGGTGGTGGTTGAATTCCTGTGTCTCTGTTCTGTTGTTGTTGTTGGGAGTTAATCTGCGGGCTAAAGAGGTTCATCGGTGGTGGCTCCTCCTCCTCCACAGGAACGCAGTCCCCGGGGGCCATTGATTTTTTAAGCACAAAAGGTCCGCGCAGAAAAAGCCTCCGTTCCTTCCTCCCTTTCAGCGCCTCGGCCGCGTGACTAACCGCGACCGGAGTTTAGCGGAACGTTTAGTCATTTGCAATTCAATTAGGGGACGGGGGATTGATTGAAAGAGCTTTAAGGGGAGAGGGACAGGGAATCAATAGTTTGGACCGGGTGTCAAAAAGACGTGCATTGCTGGACTTATATACGTATATTTTTAAGTTGCTATAGGGAATCGATTCTGTCATATCGCTGTATTTTGAATTTTGCACCCGAATCACCATATATATGTATTATCTTGAATGCCCATTTGGATTCAAATCTGTGACTGAAGAAGACTCGGCAAGACATAGACTGATAGACTGAATTCAGGTGTAAACGCGCGCAGACGTTTGCATTTCATTGACGTGGAGTCATTCGGTCGGCTCGTGACTCGCGAGGCGGAGAGAAACAATAAAAGTTCTACGACCCGTCAATAAAAGTTCTCAGACACCTCGGTCAGCGTTTCCGTGTCTGACGCGACGTCATCGTTTCAGGGGGGGGGGGGGGGGGGGGTCAGAGACTAGTTCCTCTCCTCTGTTGATCATTAATGGTTCTGCGTGGTGGTGGTGGTGGTGGTGGTGGTGGTGGTGAGTGTGTGTGTGTGTGTGTGTGTGACCTCTGCCGCTTCACACTGCTCACCTCGCTTTGATTTCCAAATCCTGTTGGACCGGAGAGACGCTTCGATGATATCATCGATCATCGTCATCTCAGCCGTGTTCATGAGACGAGTGGAGGCCTGCTGACTACTTCGCACACACACACACATGTATGTGCCTGTCGCTGTGTGTGTGTGTGTATAGTGTCTGTGTGTGTGTGTGTGTGTGTGTTGGTATGTTGTAATGATATGCTGACCCTTGACCTGTCCTGACCCTAGTGTGTATTTGTGTGATCTCGTGATTGTGCTTGTGCCTGAATGTGTGTGTGTGTGCGCATGTGTGTGTGTATGTTTGTGTGTGTGTGTGTCTTTGCATGCGTGTGTGTGTATGTGTGTGTGTCTGCCTGCCTGTCTGTGCGTGTGTGTGCCTGAATGTGTGTGTGTGTGTGTGTGTGTGTGTGTGTGTGCCTGAATGTGTGTGTGTGTGTGTGTGTGTATGTGTGTGTGTGTGTGTGTGCCTGTGTGTGTGTATGTTTGTGTGTGTGTGTCTTTGCATGTGTGTGTGTGTATGTGTGTGTGTCTGCCTGCCTGTCTGTGCGTGTGTGTGCCTGAATGTGTGTGTGTGTGTGTGCCTGAATGTGCGTGTGTGTA
>PIJE02007317.1:2623-12850 GCA_002895965.2 Coryphaenoides rupestris | reverse complement strand
TGATATGTTACACCACATTTGAGTGTATGGTAACACGCGGTAATGTATGGTAACCGTGGGGTGTGTGTGTGTGTGTGTGTGTGCGTGCGTGTGCGTGTGTGTCCAGAAGATGAGGTCATGTACAAGCGGCTGTGTTCAGTGGAACTCAACCTCAGGTAAATATTAACCGGCCTGCAGACCAGAACGTCACACCTGAGCATGCGTCTCCATGGCGGCTCGGGATACGGTACACTGAGCATTCAGTTGTCAAAAATTACTAATGGTTCTGAACGTGTTGCAATACAGATAAGGTGTGTGATTCATCACACACAATGAAACGTGTGTCCAATACGATGGCACACAATGTCTATTTAGGTATAAGTGTAGCCGCTGGGAAACCAATAGTGGTTTCTGACTACTGGGCTAAAACGTAGCCGAGACCTTTGTTTTCCCAAAGGCGATCATTGTGTTTTACACTCGATTCTGTGAGTTAAGGTCTTTCTGAAACACACACACAAACACAATTCACACACACACACACACACACACACACACACACACACACACAACACACACAACACACACACTCATACACACACACACACACGCACACACAAACCACACACACACACACACAAATACTCATGCACACACACCAACACACACACACACACACACAAATACAGACTACACGAGACATTCGTAAAAAAAAACAATAGAGTTAGCATACAATATGGACGCCGATTGTCACTCGGAGCTCGGAGTCCGCGAAAGAGTATGCGTTCCATACCTGCTCGCTTCTCCCCTCTACTCCGGCGAGGTCAAGTTGGGTTCATAGACTCCCGCTGCCCAGCTTACACAGCCCCATGAGATGGTGCAGTTTGTACACACTGACATTAGGGTCGACAAATAGAAAAATGCGCGGCGAGTCACGTCCATACCATGCTATATCAGGTTCTACCCTTCCTGTAAAGTCTACTGCCACCAACGAGTCAACAGTGTGTGAATTAGGATGAAGCGAAAAAGATCTTTTCTGAATTCCAGAACTACGTGCTATAGTGCAAGTTCCTATCACCGATAGCACTGCCTTTCCTCCACAGCAGTACGTGAAAACACCATTAAAACTTTCGGCTATAACTTACAATTTCAACCCCCGTAGGCGCACTATGAAAATAACAGGAACAATGCTGCTATATACCTGTGTCAACAGTGCTGAACGTGGCGTCAAACAAAAAACAGATCTTATACGAAAACGCATATCCAACGCATTGCTCTCTCACTTAACTACTATCTCTCAGAAATTATCAATAATCTATGGACAACGTTAGTTTTTGCTGAGAGACTCACTGTAAATATTTTATATTTTTATTATTGTTTAGTTCTCTATTGTTATTATTCTATTGCTATGCAACCAATGGCACAAGAATTTCCTTCGGGATTAATAAAGTTTTATCTCATCTTAAATGCACACTTTATTTTCTTTGCGTTCTAGATTCTTCTTGATTTTTATTTGTTGCGTGCCTGTTGTAAAAGGCCTTTTATGTAAGCAAATGGATTATGTAAGCAGCTATTGCAGACCGTGAGATGACTGAGATGGAGAAATGTTCAAAGTTCCTCGTCAGGGACACTGCAGGAGTGTGTATTTGTAGTCAGGGGTCATGCAGCAGTATGTATTTGTTTTAGTGAGGGCCCATGCAGGAGTTTGTATTTGTTTATTAGTCAGGGCCCATGCAGAGGACATTAGTGACACAGACGTAGTGCATGCAGCGTTTCTAGCCCCGTCTCCAGGCTTTTCTACATTCCAAAAAACGCAAATTGTTATGTATAAGGGGAAATTGACTTTAGTCTTTAATGGTTATATAAAAAGGTATATACATACTGTAAATATATGAAAGATTAATTGGGGTTAGCACATTTATTCCTTTTAATTTGTTTGACATGCACGCGCTCACACACACACACACAGTGTTACCATTGGGGCTGTCAGGGGAGCAGCAGGTGCCGTAGTATTTGGGCAGATGACTCTGGAGTGCAGCGCTTCCTGTCCAGCCTCCTGGCATCCAGGAACGCCACCAAAATAAATGTCCTCTCCTTAATTTTTCAGCATCTGAAAGACATTCATTGCCAGGTAAGTCTGCAAACATACAAGGATTTTTTCCCCCTAGTATGTTGTTGTTGCAATGCAGAAAACGCTATAAAAAAAAAAATACCAAAAGAAAGAACTATATTGAATAAAGAAACACGAGCGCTCAACAGCACATCACACACACACACACACACACACACACACACACACACACACACACACACACACACAACACACACATTCACACACACACACACACACACACACACACACACACACACACCACACACACACACACACACACACATGTGCTCACACACCACACACACACACACACATTAATGTCACTTCTGCATTTGTATTCTTGTTTTTAGGGTGCCTATGGCGTGGCCACAGAGAGAAGAGGTTTGACCGTGACAACCGAGATAGCTCACATAAATGGAGCAGGCATGTCGGCATGCAAAGTCAAAATGAACACGAAGGGCAGACATCAACTTTTTACTTCCTGGCGTTTAGGAGACAGAGGGGGAAGGAACAGAACGTGACACCGCTAAGTGGAATCGTGTTGAGAATGTTTGCGAGTCAGACTGTTTCCCTCAGAGAGCAGGGACATTTTAACAGTTGAATCCATAAGACAGCAGACGGGCAACAAATTCATTAGTACTGTAGTGAATGTATGTCTTCATTTGAACAGGAACAAAGTACAAAGAACATTAACCTGATAAGTGCAAATGATTGTCTTACTGTTTTACAATCATTTGGGATATGAGATCTGAGATGTGGTAGTTGAGCTAATGTGGACATTAACGTGGAGAAAAACAAGAACGAGGTACAGAATGTACTAGGTTTATCAACAATGCTATTTCCGCCCATTATCCGCGGCAGGTCATAGCAGATATATGGATTATAAAAATAAGCCTCCACCACAGAGAGGAACTCTAATCCAAGAGTAGGAATGGCCCTAACACACACAGAAATAAAGTGTCAAGCGAGAGTCCTTATCAGCTAAGAGCGCCAAGATAGAACCATATAAATATGTTTTATCAGATCGATAAGGGGTGCAGGGTTTTTCACCATTTCCTTCAACACCATGACTCACCACGGGATTCTTATTCCCCCCTTCACCTAACCTCGATTTCCAGAACTTTTGTAAATCAAAGCCACCGTAGAGCCACGCACCTTCCAATATACATCCAGCTTTGAGGACTCCGATCTACAGACGTGACTACCCGGACGTCGCCGTCCTCAGAGCAGCGCGGAGGCTGGATGGCAGTGGCACCTCGAAGCGAAGTCCCTGGATAGTGTTTTTGAGTCGGTGCTGGTGGGGCGCCTTTGAACTCTCGCTCTCTTGATCCCTGATTGCGGAGGGGAGAGAGCGACGGAGAGAGAAAAGTGTGTGTTGTTGTTGGAGATCCGGGGGCTGCTGAGGCCGACGGGTCCGCTAAGCCCTGAAGCAACACACAGCGGTCTGCCACCTACAGAGCAGGCGCTATCGCCTGTGACGTGTGTGGAGTTAGCACAATGCAAATGTGCAGTCATGCACGTGTAAGTGATTGATCCACCACAATGCACATATTAGATACGACTCGATCATAGTTCTTGTAGGTGCCATCCCTCGGGATCCCCTAGAGCGTCGCTGCAGTGGATTCCATCATAGTCCCTCTACAGACATAGTACAAACAAGAACTTTCCGCTACAATGCATCCCTGTTATAGCAGCATACCTGCGCCAATGCATCATAGCTCATATGTTAAAAGATAACAAAAAAACGCAGAACTAACCAGCTGAATTATTATATGGATTGCTATTAGCACACCAAGCCACGGGGTAACCACCTCCCACCTAACACACACGCACAAACATCACTCCCACACACACCCACCGCCCTTCTGTGAGAATGGTGTACCCATGGTTTCGCTTATGAGCTCCCAAGGTGAAACTGCCAATAGCCCTCAGCTTCGGTAACAAAGACAGTGGGTATGTTAGACATGTGTCCTATACAGGTCCAACACGCGATGTGACGCAGAGAGTGTGGTGTCAGGCCTGGTTCCGTAGCAGACGGTACAGAACAGTACCAGCTTGTTGCCGCACAAAAACCCTGCTCTGTCTTTGTGGAAAACAAAAAACCACAGATGCCATCTGACTCGTATTATGTGGACTTAGTGGCAAATAATGTGCCATTAAGACGAAACCAAAGAATAACACACACACACACACACACACAACAAATCACGACACACATTTCTATACCAGCGCAAGCATAACTGGTTGTGGTTAGTCTTGTTAATGCACTAAAGAGTTCAGGAGCCGCGATAGGCACTACCGATATAGAGATACTGATACACCATCAATATCTACATCCAAGGCTTGTAAGTACACACACCCGTGTATCGGCGCTCTCCCACCACTACTCGGTTAAGGAGTTGTGTTGTGGCCATTGGTGAGTAGTGTGATGTTGTGTGTGGTGCTGTAGTTTATGCTGGTGTGGTTTGTGGTGATCTCAATTCGACGCGTATTCTGTGCTCAATGTAATGACCTGGAACGAAACTCATGAGAACACTTGCTTTCCGTTCCGACGCGACCATTACCACCAAGTGTCAATCACTGCTGGTGTTTTACTCAAGACCAAACTTCGGGTTGTGGGCAACCACTTCGGGTTGGGGCATGTGTGTGTGTGTGTGTGTGTGTGTGTATATATCACATTATGTCACGTCTGTGTGTGAATACTTTCTTATTTTTCCCCATAGTACACGTTGGCCACCATGAGCATTATGTGGAATAACAAGGAGATGATGATGACGAAGACCCACAACAACAACAACAACAACAATATGATGAAGAGGAGGAAGAAGAGGAAGACAAAGAGGGAAATAAGTAGAGAACGGCATTGTGCATTTGGCTCTGGACACATTTACAACAAGACAACAAACAACACCACATTCCCACACTACTCTCATCACAACATACACACCCATAGCGACAACAAGACACAACGCAGCAAGACTCATACCAACTACAGCACAGAGCACACAGACTCACTGCGACCTACGATACACACACGAAACTATACACCAACATCTCTATCGTGAGCATCAACAGCTGCAACTAGATAGCTACAGTGCCCCCAGACTGGTCCGTCTAGAGATACGATGGCCTCATCACATTGCTGTTCTAAATAGTCCAAAATTGTCACCCTAATAAAATGAACTGAGTAACACTAAAAAAGCTCTATATAACAAAAAAGAGCCTGAACCACTTTTAGAACCATTTTTCCCTTTGTGGCCTACGAGCACCATATACTGTAGTACTACAACACACAGCTAACCCCCCCATGAACAAAAACATAAAACAAAAGACAAGCTCACTCTTTCTATGTGCAAGACTGTTTCCAATTTGCTATGAGAGAGTGTGTAAGATATTTCAATGAAGAGCATGTCTCAATAGTCATTGGTCGATTGTACACTGAAAATGTTGGCCTTTGATGCTAGCTGCGTCAATCTTTCATATTTGTGCAAACTTGTTTAAGATCTGGGGGGGTGGGGCTTCAGCCTCACCTAGTTCGAGTCTGGGGGGGGGGGTGGGGGCTGCATTGGCTAATCAGTGCACCACAGGTTAAGTCAGCCACCAGCACACACACTCAGGAGAGAGCGCTAGTGGGTTACCATCGGCTCCACGTCAGGCAGGTAGTGGTGTTTTCAACACCACTACCTGCCTGTGTCCCTGCAGCAGCCCCGCACTAAGCCACCGGTGGGACATTGTGGCTCGAGGTATGCTACAATGCCGTTGTCATGTGTCTAACTGAACTCCAGTTCTGCGCCGTGGGTTCAGAAGGTTGTTTCACGTTCCTCCCGGGAGCATCGGTGGCCTCCGGTGCTGCTGACGGAACGGAATGCGTCGTTTGAGGCCACGCGTTCCATATCCAGTTGATCTAGTTTAGGCTATGGATTAATTAATTAATAACCGAGCCCAGTTTCCATTATGCTCAAAATACATTCTGACGAATCATATCATGTCCGGACACTAATACCCACCAATTATGATATAGAATTGAACAATGTGAATGCCACCATGGTACTCACACTTGCATGCACTTTATTCTCTTGACATACCGATAGCGACGTTAGTGATCCTAGTGTCCCCTAAATGTATATGTAAATGTAATGTAAATGTGCATCACATTTACATGTCGATTGGAGCGAGCACTTGCCGCAATCCAACTGTAGATTTTTTCGTCACGTTCATTAATGCAAAACTAATTAAAGTGTACCCTGGCTGAAATGCGCCTTTCTTCATTGTTAAAACCTTCTACCCACCTGCATGTGCCTCCAATGACCCCACCACCAGACCTTATTATTGAGACCAGTGGTTCTCATACTATTTTCACTAACGAACCCCCTTGCAAGATACTCGTTCAGCCATGTAACCCTCTGAAGCTACAGTGATATGCTCCTATTGGAAAGATTTAGGCCTACGGAACTTGTTCTTCTGTGACTATTCAGATTTACTGAATTGCATAAATTTTTCATCCATTTTCTGAAGGTGGAAATATTTAACAATTGTTCAGAACCACTATTAAAACAACATTTTGTTTGTGTTCCGTGTTCACCCTGTAATCCATCAATGTAGGCTGCCCCTGAGGGTAGGCCTACACACACACCCCCATTTGAAAAACACTGAAACACTGAGACGACATCATCTTCAGCTCGGTACATCGGTAGAAATATAGAAAACAAAATTGCAAGCACGCGCTGCCTAAACCTTAACACGGTTATGCATCAGTAGCCTACTTGCAAATGGTTTCTAGCCAGCCAGTCCGAGTGGGAAATGGCTTAAGTGTGAATTCAGACTCGACTGTGTGGAGTAACTGGACTCCAGGCAGCCCTCGTAGGATGGCCCGCGGGAAGAAGATAGTAAGAAGATAGTCCGAAGATAGGGAGACAGAAAGGCCTTTTCTTCCACCGGCCAGAGCTCGTAGACGTAGGTGAATATTTCTGACACGTTGCTGTTGGGATGATGCTCATGAGAGCGACAGAGGACGGACAGGTGCCGCGGTGGACTTAGAACGTACGCTGCGCTGCCATTATGTAATGCAGACAACATCAGTGTTGCACAGCACTTCCTACTGCCCCTACCACTGTCCTGGAACATACAATACACACATAGAGATGCACAAAGCGGGGACTTGAGTGTAATGGGCCATGTCGTGTTTCCACCAACACTGGAGCCTCGCTGTGGAAGACAAGACCCGGATCTTCATCACTGAGACGGACGTGCAGTGGGGATTGACAGCAAAACAATTGCGCGCGTGCGTGTGCGTGTGTGTGTGTGTGTGTGTGTGTGTGTAAATGCTCCGTAATTTGGCTTATTAGCGATTGTATAGCATACCCGCTTTTCAACACTTTCTTACCCTTGTTTGGCAACTTCCTCGACTGTGTCTCCCTACGAGGGAGTGTAGAGTTACTGGGGAGTGGAGGGCTGGCTAATCGTTATTATCTGTCAGAGTGACGCAAGGCAAGCCAGGGGGTGGTCAGGCAAGCTTGCTGCGGGCGTGTTGTGTGTGCGTGTGTGGGAGAGAGAGCCCTCCGGCCACCGCAACCGGACAGACCGAGCCAACTGGTTTCAACGCATCCCAACACTCAACACACGGGATCCTCGGTATGCAGACGGTTCACCTTTACACACCAGGGGGACCTTGTTGAGAACTTTTATGTTTCACACTTTCCACTCTGTTGCATTTACTTAGGGGTCCAAAACTCTAGCCTACTTTGAGTCTTTTGTCATTTTTTACCTGCCAGAGTGAAACTATTGACCGGCCAAGCTATCGTTTAATGATGAATTAATTGACCTGCCAAATGGTAGGGCTGGGCGATATGACTTAAAATCCATATCACGATTATTTCAAACTTTTACCCCGCCTACAATTAATTGACGACTATTTATTTTATACACTTTTTTTGACACGGCTCCCATAGTTTCTCTGACAAGGGCTTGTAAGAGGGACTGTAATAAACAATATAAGTTTGGTGAGAGGTTTAACTTTTGATACATTTTGGGTTAATAACCTAACTGTCAAATCTGTCCTTGCCAGAAAGAAAAAAAATAATCACACGGTTTGCACTGAACTGTGAAATGTTAACAACCTGGGGGGTTTGAGAGCAGATTTCAACCGGTTCCAACAGACACCTTTTGGGCCTTTAGGGCAGAAAAGGTCTGAGCCGGTGACATCACAGCACAACCATATAAGGAGGCATGTCCATTCATCGCAAACAACGTGGGCGGCTTGGCTGCCACAGACCAGCCTGTAAATAATTATACACAAATCTCCCACATCCCTAAACTTTAACACGAAACTTAACCATTTCGTTCACACTAACCAAGCATGGCCTTTTCTAATGTTATATATATATATATATATGTAGAAACATCTGATATGATGGACCACACTGGTCGCTGCACTCTCCCAGTGGAGCAGCAGCAGGGGATACTGGTCAGGAAGTAAGATCATCATCATCCTCCTCCTCCTCCTTCTTCTTAGGGAGTAGGAACACCCCAACATGATGATTAACTTTCTTTAAGATTGGGGAAAATGATATGGGAAGCCAGCAGCCACAGACCAGGTCCTGACTCACTATAACAACACTCATACTGTTGGATGATTTCAACAGTACCTACATACTGGACAAGTGTTGGAATTGGTATTAACATGGGAGTGATGCAATAAGGGTTCTTAAGCAAGACAACTCTGGCTGTCATGTGTGACAGCTATGTACAGGAGGGGTGTCTAGGATAGTACAGGAGGGGTGTCTGGGATAGTACAGGAGGGGTCTCTAGGATAGTACAGGAGGGGTGTCTGGGATAGTACAGGAGGGGTGTCTGGGATAGTACAGGAGGGGTGTCTGGGATAGTACAGGAGGGGTGTCTGGGATAGTACAGGAGGGGTGTCTGGGATAGTACAGGAGGGGTGTCTGGGATAGTACAGGAGGGGTGTCTGGGATAGTACAGGAGGGGTGTCTAGGATAGTACAGGAGGGGTGTCTGGGATAGTACAGGAGGGGTGTCTAGGATAGTACAGGAGGGGTGTCTGGATAGTACAGGAGGGGTCTCTAGGATAGTACAGGAGGGGTGTCTAGGATAGTACAGGAGGGGTGTCTAGGATAGTACAGGAGGGGTGTCTAGGATAGTACAGGAGGGGTGTCTAGGATAGTACAGGAGGGGTGTCTGGGATAGTACAGGAGGGGTGTCTAGGATAGTACAGGAGGGGTGTCTAGGATAGTACAGGAGGGGTGTCTAGGATAGTACAGGAGGGGTCTCTAGGATAGTACAGGAGGGGTCTCTAGGATAGTACAGGAGGGGTCTCTAGGATAGTACAGGAGGGGTGTCTAGGATAGTACAGGAGGGGTGTCTAGGATAGTACAGGAGGGGTGTCTAGGATAGTACAGGAGGGGTGTCTAGGATAGTACAGGAGGGGTGTCTAGGATAGTACAGGAGGGGTGTCTAGGATAGTACAGGAGGGGTGTCTGGGATAGTACAGGAGGGGTGTCTGGGATAGTACAGGACGGGTGTCTGGGATAGTACAGGAGGGGTGTCTGGGATAGTACAGGCAGACTGCATTTGCTGCTCACCTTCAGCAAAAGTAACTGATTGACCAGGTGTTGACCGACCAGGGTGAGCTTTGTACCCCACCACCACCACCACCTGAGCATGGGGTGTCATAAATCATCACAGCATTGCATTGGCTCTTGTTTGGACGTATCAATGAACAGACCAAATAAACCGGATCGAAACCGGATCGATTCCAAGGTTGCCGTGGTGGAGACGAGGCTGGTCCTCTCTGTTGTTGGTGTTTGTACAACATCCCCAGATCGTGGTCACGAACACTTTGTCACTCACCTACTTTATCCACGCCGTACTTGTGACCCGCCACCTGGTGGGACAGCGGGACGCAGCCGCTGAGGTGCGAGGCGCCCGGCGGCGGCGGCGGCGGGGGACCCCTCTCCTCTCCGGGGAGGGGTCCCCCCGGAGAGGAGAGCCGCGGGCCGAGATGAGTGACCCCCAGGGTGGCGGGGCTAGAGTTCAGTTCCAGTCTGCCCAGGGACAAAGACGAAGAAGGCTCCATGACGGCGGCGCTTTGGCGTTCATGCAAATAGGGAGTCTTCCCTCACA
>PIJE02007316.1:0-12855 GCA_002895965.2 Coryphaenoides rupestris | reverse complement strand
GCCATCGGTGAATCACCGCCTACGACTACTTATTCACTGTTTTCATTTTGCTGAACATCAGAGGATTAACGGTACACTGCCCCTCGATTTCTGTTGATATTCCACCTTGCATATTCTGTACTGATCAAGGCATGTGACACGCGCACGTGACGCATGAATCGCAGGACGCGGGGAACGTATGCGTACACGTACTCAGCGTGACGTCTATCATTAGCCTTCCATTTACCCAGGATAGTCAGAAGGATGGGCAGCAGGAGGAGGAGGTGAGCCGTGAACACCGACACAGCTGCCACGCAGATGGCCAGCGACAGCAGCAGACTCCAGAGGGCGCTCTCCACCCCTGCAGAACAACACAACAGAGAACGTGTTACAAAGTGGGCTCTCTTCATCTCACATTCATTTCACCCCCACTCCCCCCATCCCCACTCCCTTCTCATCCATTTTAAACACCTTTGCCTTGACATTCATTGTATTCATATATTCACCGATGATTTCCATGAAGATCTGCTTCCAGTGCTCGCAGGTCTGGAAGCCGCGCTGCAGAGCGGAGGAGGGCGGCAGCGTGGCCAGCTGCTCCCGGACGAAGGTCTCCCACTGGAGGAAGTCTGAGTGGGTCTGGAAGGAGGACTTCCCCTTGTACGTGGTCTACGGGGGACAGGAGAGATCGCTTTCAACGCCGTTTATCAAACCTACGCGCAAATTCATTCTCACACATCGATACTAATTAGGAGGATAATCCGTTATCAGAATGAGGCGGGAAGCAGATGAAGAATTGGTCTCTGAGGCAGCTGATGTTGATGAGCAATACCTTGTCTATATCTATATCTCATCTAGTGGAGTTCAGTGACTTTTTGTTCAGGAACAGAAATCCACTGTGGTCGGTGGAATTATTTTCTGGTGCATTAATTCTATCAAGGGCATATAGTCCAATGGTCTACACTAGTTTAGTCTACTACCCGTGCCCTGGTACATAAAGGTAGCAGACGCATATATATACATATATATAGATATATATATATATATCTATATATATACATACTATATATTTATACTATACTATATATTTTGTTGTATATTCCATTTCATTTTATTCTTATTTTACACAGAATTTATATTTATAGTTCTATTTCTATTTTGCTAGTCCTACTTCTATTTTGTAGTTCTATTTCTATTTTGTATTCTTTTATAATTACTGTCGGCTGTCGGGCGTTTTGCACAAAAGGTTTTTCACTCACTGCTTATACTCACGTGTAAATTGTGAAGTGACAATAAAATACTTGAAACTTGAAACTTGATGTACATATAGTACATACAGGATATATATTCACAGTTGGTGAACTTGCGCTTTAAAAAGTGACCAAAGCCATACTGTGCACTGTGTATTGTGTATTGTGTGCACCATTACGTACTGATGGGCAGGCGAGGGCTGCAGACACTTACAGACTCGAAGGCCATGGAGAGCCAGAGGACCTTCCCCCTGCGCATGCCCACCGCCCCGTGGGACAGCTGCCCAGGGAGCAGGTTGGGCTTGGGCAGGGAGTGACACTCAGGGTGCAGGAGGGGGAGGATAGACGACAGCTTGTTACCTACAATAGAGCGTTGGAGGGGAGGTGAGGAAGAGGAAGAGTTAGTTATCTTGCTCAAGAATGCCTCCACGTCGATTGCGGTCATGGGATCTAAAGCGTGTGTGTGTGTAAAGTTGGTGTGTGTGTGAGTATGTGTGTGAAACACACTAACCACTAGGCTATCCTGCCCCCTATATGTAATTATAGACACCCTCTAGTTCAATTCAAAACCCTTGGAAAAAAAATCGATACAGAATAACAATTAGTTTCATATCATTTGTCAAGGTAAAAAGGTTTCCCCTGGAGGTGGTGTCTGATGTTATATTGGTGTTAGGTACCTGAGGGGAGGCACTGGGCTCCTCCTGGCTTGACAAGTTGCTTATTCGCACTAATGGCTTTGCAGATTTTGCAAAGGTGTCCCATCTCCTGGAAAATATCAAAGTCGGGATCCAATATCACGCTGCCCTGCAATGAGAATTCCAACAACACGTCGATACAGGGCTCAGTGTGATGTATAATGAGGCTGCTGGGGAACGATGTCCGTATTGATTTTGTTTTGTGAGTTTACAGGCTCAGCGGGCCGCCCTCACCATGTCCCCGATGACGTGGTTGTCCCGGCGCTGGGTCCGGTTCACGCCCAGGATACCGAACACCACAAACACCATGGCCCCCGTGTCCACCAGTGGGCGCACGGCGGGGGGGCCGCACGTGCCACCGCCGGCGCAGGGGTTGAAATCCAGCGTTTTGGACGAGAGCTTTGAGGCGCCGAGCAACTCTGGACGGTTCACGGATGAAAATAAACACGATAAACGACAAGCAAGCACAAACATATAAACTTATTCTTAGATTTAAATATTGGAGGAGAGGCGGCTGCTCGTGGGGTCCTTACCCCCGGGGAGAGGGGTGTAGAAGGTGCCCTGGGTGGGTCCTTTCGGCACGGAGCTGATCCCGCAGCCTGGCGGGTCGGAGCACACGCGACTGCAGTGGGGCCTCAGCCGGTGCTGGGCGAAGTACAGCCTCCTGAGGCAGGAGGGGAAGGGCAGATGGATTTTCTTTTATGTCTTGGAGGGGGGGGGACCTTTAGACCAACAACCATGCCCTTCTGACTCGTAGTTTGGATCACACTCTTGGATTGTTCACTTTCAGCTCAGGTCACAGCAGCGTGGAAGCAGTGTGAGCAGCAATGGGTGACAATAAACCGGCGATATTGGACATAACGTTATTTTGTGCAAAGTAAACTCGCTCTAAAGTCTGGGGGAAATTTGAGCACCAAGAAATGGACGTGGAAAGGGCAGACGTGGGGCTGTCAGCATCGCTCTAACTAAGGGACCGCTAGGGAGCCCCCGGCACCCTAGGGAGCGCACAACCAGAACTTTCCTGGATGTGTGACCGTTTCTCAAACTCCCAGCCAATTAAACGACTCCCTCAGGATTTCCGAGGTCATGTGAGTTTTCCCACTCGACTCGGCAAGCTATAGAAAACGAAGGCCCCGGACGTATTCAACAGAACAACCAACTATAGTGTATACCGGTAATAGTATCCATCTCTCTTTATTGCCCCTTACCTGCTGTGCTCCTGTCGCACAAACGAGGCGTAGAAGGAGAAGTCTGGCGTCCAGCCGTGACGCGGCTCACAGCCGCCGGCCGTGAGCATCCAGCTGGTGTGCGGCTGGTAGACGCGCGACACGCACACCGTCACCCGGCTGCTGTAGTTCCTGTGGGGTTGATTATACGCCTATTCATACAAAACATAGAGAGCCGCAAAGAGGTCATTGATATCACTGTGAAGAGGTCAGGTTGATTATTGATATAATTGTAAAGAGGTCTGATTGATTATTGATATAATTGTAAAGAAGTCTGATTGATTATTGATATAATTGTAAAGAGGTCAGGTTGATTTAGTCATACAATTGTGTCACGTATCCGGGTGGCGTAGTAAAGGAGATGACCCAATTGCAAGCAGTGGAGTTAGGGCTGGGCGATTAATCGCGAAAAAAAAATTGTCGATCTCGATCTATCAGCCTCCGCGATTTTTTTTCGATCTGGATAGATCTGACAGCAGCGTCATGACGCACCGGAAATAAACGCGACAACAGCCAATCAGTCTGCAGTGTTTTGTCTCGACACGCCCATTTATACCACGGCACGAGGCGTTGTTTACCAACAGCGACGCAAAGAAAGGACAACAGCATGAGTGACACCGGCGAGGAACGAGAGTTACAAAGTGACCAAATTGTCGACAAAAAGCGCTTCATGAAGTCTATGATATGGAACTGGTTTGGTGACTTGAAAAACAACAAGGCGCAGAAAACGAGCGTCTGCGTCTCCATGTCGTCGGACGTGTCGAGCAAGACGGGAAACACCTGAGACGGTAGCGCCCAGTGACGACACATGGGGGCGGAGCCAAGAAAGCCTTCAAGTAGCAGCGGGGCCCAAACAGTGTTTACGGATTTCATTTGAGATGTAAAGCCAGTATATTCCTTTTTTTAATTATTATTATTATTATTATTATTACAGTTGTTTCGTTTGATGCGTTCCGTGCTCATACGCTGTCTCTCTGCAACAAATAATAATTTGGATCTGAAAATCTGATGTTTTAACGTTGGTAGGGCGAACGCTTGAGGTGTAATGCATAAGAGATGTTACTAACTGAAGTGTGGATAAGTTGCATATAAGTTAGTTTCTAATTAACGTGTTAAATTCTCATTCTGTTCAGCCCTTACCGTAGGAAGGCCTTTATTAACGCAGTAAATATTATAGTGGCATATTCCATATCCCATATATAATATACATTATCATATCTCAGGTTCATTGGGTGTACATCTGTGCAGAAACACTCCCGTGAAGCAATGTGTAGAACAGTCACTCATTCAACTATAATTTAAAATGTACATAATACATTATAAAGACTGAAATTAACTATACTGTAGCTGTAACAATGTAAATCGTTTTCAGAATGTTTAGTTTGTGTTTGCAACAGTGTTATTAGTACCAACTAATAACACTGTTCCATGGAAATTATGCAGCTATACATTCTACATGAATCCACCCACAGATCTGAGTGGAGTTTAGTAGTAGTAAGTTTAGTAGTAAATTACTGAAATATTACTAAATGGTATTCTGTGCATATGACCACAGCTTGATCTGTAATGAATACACATATTAGTTTTATTACCTAAGAGGGCTCATAAACACATCAAATAAATGCACAAGTCAAAAGGAATTATCAATGGCAATGTTCATTCGTTGTTCAAAGAATATTCCTGAATAGAGTAGGTCTTCTCTGTGGATGTGTTTGGTGTCAGATCGTATGCGTGTCATCTGCCCTCATTCATCAGTCTGAACACTTCGATGTCAGACAGACAGCAAATCACCACAGATGAGGTTACACTCATCCGTCTTCATCCAATGCTAAAAACGCTTCCAAACAAAGTCAAGTAGCAAGCCGAAACGAAGCATGGCAATACGCATGAAACATGACATTCAAAGTAGACAATATTCACTACTGGCGAGTCAGACGCTTGAGAGCTTGGGAGGCGGTGGACAGTGGGATTCGAACCCACGACCTTTCAGCTGCCAAGAATCAAATCTGCTCTACCGCTCCTTGTAATATTGCACCAATTTCTCGAGTGTTTGTCGAAGCACTCGCATGAGGAATTGCAAACACACTAGAATTATATTGAAGTTCACGTTCGATGTAATATGAAATAACAAAGATAGATGGAGCTCATATCAGAGTTTACAATTTTCCTTGAAGTAATTACGACACTGTACCTTAAAAGTATATATATATACAGTATATATATATATATACTGTATATACAGGGCTATATTTTGTTCATTCTCTCCTATTCGCTTGAAACTTTTCTTTATGCTCAAGTGTTTTATTTGCGTGGGGGAGAGGTAAATTAATGATTTAATTAACAGGGATAAATTGGGGGGGGGAGGAACCGACTACAAAGAAACCAACTACTTTAAGAGAGTCAAGTAAGTCAAGTCACTTTTAATGATTTATGCTTTAAAAAAAAAGTCGCAACACGTAAAGGGCTCTTGCTGACAACCGAGAGCTTGCGACTCTTTTTCTAAAGCATGAATCATTGACTTGACTTTAGTTGGTTTATTTGTAGTTGGGTCCTTTCCCCTCCCCCCACAAATGTATCCCTGTTAATTAATTTACACCCTCCCCTAGGCAAATAAAACACTTGAGCATAAAGAAACGTTTCAAGTGAATAGTAGAATTAATTAAGCAGGGGGGTTCTGCTGGCGTTCACTTCTTGGTGGCCGTATGTGTGCCTGACTCAAACCTGAGTCTCCAGGGTGCCAACCTCCAGAGCAGACCACAGCACCACCAAGACACCTTCTTTGGCATGGTCTCCGGGCGTATTTAACTTCACCGTTCACAGGACTTAGACATAAGAGAAGGCTTTCCACAGGATTTGAACCCAGGACTGCAGAGCTGAAGGTAAGAACTCTCTCCGCTGTGCCACCAGACTATAAAGCGGTCGGAGGTGGCATTTGACATTACACTTATGCTGCATTGTTAAGTTGGAAAAGGACAAGAGATTTCCATCATGACTTGAACACATGACCTTGGAGTTGACAATACGATTAACAGGACTTAAGGCTGATACATACTCCGCAAGAACGGAGAAATTTGTTCTCACTCCCAAGGCTGCGAGAACAAAATTACGTAATTTTGTTCTCGCAGCCCTGGTTCGGGAGTTCTCGCAGCTTGTTCTCGACACATCATCCAGGCCGAACTTTTTTCTCGCATCGTGTCCGAGAACTATTGTGTGATTGGTCAAGAAGTGGGCGTGGTTAGTGCGCTTTCCGCTGGCGCAGAAGTTTGCTGCTGTGGGCGGGGCCTTTGAGGAGTTTCTTGTGAAGTATGAAATGTCCTGGCCAGAACTTTGTTCTTGCCACGTCGAGAACAAGAACACATTTCTCTGTTCTTGCGGAGTATGGATCAGTTAGGGTTAGTGTTAGAGTGTTGACTTAAAAGTAACACTTCATAGTGTGCTGTCTCAGTGGCACAGCGGAGAGAGTTCTTACCTTCAGCTCTGCAGTCCTGGGTTCAAATCCCACCAGTCACGCTCCAAGCAGGACTTGAACACACGACCGCAGAACTGACAACCGAGAACTCTAGCCGCTGTGCCACCGAGACACCACACTATGAATTTGTTAAGTTGAGTCCTATTATAGGACTGTTGTTAATGTAAATGCCCGACGGGCCGGATTAAACAACGCAACGGGCCGTAGTTTGCCCACCTCTGATTTAACCACTTCATAATTCATATTTTGTACCTTATAAGTTGCACAGGGCATTTGAGCCACTCGTTTTACTATTTTTGTCTACCTCGAAAAACATGTGAGATATTTGCTGCCCAGCTTTCAGTTTTATTTACATTTAAATAATTTGAAAGGTGTGTTTTATTAAGGCTATTACAGCATGTTTGCAGTGTTTAATATTTACATTATTTTTGTTAATAAACTGTTCTAAAGTTTAACTAATGAACCCTCTGGTGTCTTCTTCATTTGTCATAATCAGGATACTCTTCAAACTGGCAGCATTATCAAATTATATATTGTTATAAAAAAATAGAAAATCGATCAATATGGGAAAATAATCGTGATTATATTTTTTGTCACGTCACCCAGCCCTAAGGTGATTTATTTCACCTTCTTTGTAAAGTAGGTGACAAAGTCATCAGGCAGCAAAACTGAACCTAGAATTCAGTACCACAAACATCGACAACAAACTGACAAGGAACACAGGATGGGGGCAGGTATAAACAGAGAGACTAACGAGGGAAGAGCGAAGACGGACTACGAAATAAAACATGAAACAATGAACAACCAGATAAACTAAACTATATGGGGAACAGAGGCAGATCGAGACACAATTGTAAAGAGTTCAGGTTGTAGTAGGAGATACTACACAGTAGTGAGTTCGTATGGCATCATGTCGTAGCTCAACTGGCAACTGTGGAGGTGTTGCAGGTTGTGAATGCTTGGTGCCTCCTATAGCTAAGGGTTGTGTGAGTGTTGTGTTGTGTTTTGTTGACCAATCAGCAGCCCGCTGGCAGCTAGGGGCGTGGTTTTGTTGTGACGCCAGCAAGAGAAGCAGTTACTGTGTAGATGATAGACAGCTGGTTCATCCAATCACCTGCCAAGGAGATTGAACGCCCTTTTCAAATAGTTTTCCAATGACGACTTCCCAGGTGGTTCTCTGTCAGGTTAGGTTTCCCCCTCACCTGGAAGGAGGACACCTCCCCGTTCTCCGTGCTGGGCGGGGCCCAGGGGGGCGGGGCGCTGCCGTTGAGGGAATATCGGTAGAGGGGGCTGGAGGCTCGCACGTCCAGCCTAGAGATGTAACAGTCTATTCTGATATCAGTACCGCATCGGTTGTCCAGCCTTATAGAGATACTACCGTCACCCCCCAGCAGAGATAGCATATGACCTGTCTACAGCGCGGTGGCTGACGTGACACGCAACTAAATCTATGCCTCAGAGTCCTGAGATCTTAACGTGATTATCGTTCCCCTGGTTGCAAGTACAAAAGGATAAAATGCAGTTGAGCATATCACAAGAAGTGCAGCATTTCTTTGGTAGCACTTTGAAATAACTGCAACATTTAAGCATTAATAAAGTTGTAGTTAACAGTGAATTCATGGGTATTTCAAAGCATTGTTTATACATTAATACTCATTAGTAAGCAATCCATAATCAGTTAGAAATTATTAATAGATAATAAAAGATGATAGATAATGAGATAATGGTTTATAAGTATAAACCATTGTGTAACCCATAGAGTTCCATTAGGGGACATTCCTCCCTGTCCACCTTGGTTTTAGTGACTTAGTTCAAGCAGGCTAATGAAAGAAAGACTATGAGCCTATTAGGGGTTAAAGGGAATTACTCTGACTATATTGATTTAGATTTGCTATAATTAGGGCTATCCCTGGAGTCTGTTCATTTTCACTGTTGCTGATTATTTCAATTTAGATTACTGGACTGAGGCCTTCCACCAGGGATTTTTTTTTATGACTTTTTGGAAACCTTTACTTTGATTAATATGGATTGCTTTTTTTGGTTTTTTCTTCAACCTCACAAATACCAGTTGGACTCCTGAAATGGCTCAGGACTAATTAATTAAGAACTGGGGTTGAACATATTGGTTATGCAGATTCAGACGATTAATGTGTATATGATAAATTGGTTGTGAAGTCGTGAAATTAACTACACGTTTCAGCATTAAGATGGAAAATGACCCTATCCTTTTTAGTTTATTATATATTATATTTAACGTGCACTGTTATACGTTGCCACAAGACATATTAATGCTTCAAAGTGCTACCCATTTTTACTATTCAATAATATGATGTAGTCATCTAGCATTTACAGCTTTTATCCAAAGTGACTTACAGTGAATAACGGAGGTACATGTCATAAAAGAGCAGGTAGAGGTTAGGAATCTCAAAGATGTCAGTGACAGTGAAACAGCCTCACTGCTACACTACCTTCCCCGGCATATAACTCTCATTAGTATGCTGCGTGGTGTGCTTTATACCTGTGGTGTTGGACATCTTGGCCAGGCTCTGAGGAGAGGTCACATGGGTGGCGGGCCCGGTCTGCGGCCGCACGCCCGCCTTGGGCAAGGAGGAGCTGGCGTGGCCGGGGCTGTACAGGGAGTGGGGCTTCTCCATGAACACCCCTGCCACAGACAAGATGTCATCGTCTCAATCAGAAATACCTTCTCATTACTGACCCCTTTGGCCGGTAAGTGAATTGCAGCCTGCTGGAGCTCGTGAAAACTGAGCACTGGAGTGTGAGCTCCGTGGGTTGAGACAATGATAATCATAAACTAATTAGTTAGTTTTAATCATAAATAAAAATTTTACACATTCAAAAGTTCTGACAGAACAGACATTTTTGCCATTATCCGCACTTAGACATCACTTCCTTCCTGTATAATAGAAACCAGTGAACAGGCTGCTCTCCGCAAAGCAAGGGAATCAGGAAGGTCTCATTTTTCAAGTTAAATGACATCATGTTCATATATTTTACATTTTAATGGATATTCTGCCTTTATTGTTTGCAGTGTGTTTCTCCTTTCCACTGCTATCCTATACTAGCTGCTGTGGCATCAGACTGTCCCGTCTGGGGCCAGTGGAGTACCATGGCTCCTCCTCTTATCTTGTTTGTGTTTACGTATTGTTTATTTGTTGACCTGACGACGGGACGCTCACCGGAGCAGGTGGGGCAGGTAGGATTGGCCTCTTGCCGGCTGGTACACGTTGTTCGGTGATGAGCTTGGCGACCAGCAAGACGCTTCCACTCGATGTGTTTTATCCAACCGAGCGGTGTCCAGCAGTACGTCGGATAGGTGTAGGCCAGGCCAGAAGACGGGGGCGGATGGCCACCCTCCGAGTATGTTGTGATTAGAGCTATCTACGTTGATACTGTCGTTGCGTCGAGCTAGAAGTTATGACGAGGGTCCGAGAGTCCCAGGTCATGGCGTCCAGAATCAGGAAGGTAGAAAGGCTGGCTTGCGTCAGCGGCCGACACATGGGGCGCCCACTAGATCGGGCAGTGATGTGTAGCTGTGGAGGCCGCGACAGCACAGAACCGAAGATAAGACAGTGAGGGGCGAGGGGGAGGAGGTGATGATCAATAGCTTCATCGCTCTGCTTTCTAAGCCCTGCTGTGTGTCGGTTCAGGCCCAGAATATTCATGAATAATCTTGTTGTGTTGATGTGTGTTGTGTGCTGTGTCTCAATGGTGTGTGTGTTAAGTGATTGTGTGTGTTACTGAGGCCGATGTTTGATCTTGGAATTCTACAAGTTGTGGATTTCAAGAATTCAGAAGAGTTTTCGTGTTGTTTGTGTGATTGCACATGATTTGTGTGTGTTATTGCTTGTGAATCGTCTGTCAATCGGAATGCTGTAGTTCGTGTGTGCCCTATTCTCGCTGTGGCTGCTTACTGTGTGCTCGGTAGTTATGTTGGGTTTTTTAAAATACATGATTAGCTTTTAAACTTCTAAAACCTGATATTAAGTAAACGATTACCTATCTCTCTTCCGCCTCACGAGTATCCAAAGTTTCCCAAACGCGGTTATATTCATGTGCCAGTACACTATCACTTAAATTGTTACGTTTCGATCCTCCTGAGAGTGTAAAGCATGTACTATTAATAAAGACTTGTCAATTTAGTGGGAATACATTGTTCTCATTGGCTTAATATATCCAACAGAATCTGTAGCAGCATATTCGGATGCTCTGACTGGATACCAGACTCAGGTGACATCACGGGATTTCCTCGTCGCAGCAGTTCAAGACACCAAACGCAGAAGTTACAACTCCCTCCGTGGGGTGAGCAGCACATGAATCATTACACGCTCATTATGACGTGGCGGTGATACGAACTTCCCTCTCAACACGATAAAATACATGAGAGCATTGTTGCTATTTACAAATCTATTCATGGTCCAAGATGTGGAATGCTGTCTCCACCTGCAGTATGTCCAGTCCAGTCGGTAGCTCTGTACAATAATCAACGCAATGATCCTCCTTGACCGCATGAGGATTTCCAGATTTGCTTGCTGCTCGTCACAACTGTCCCTACCTCTCTAACACAAAAGCCATCGCGCGTTCTTCGCACAACATATGTGCGCTTGCGCAGGGCAACACCCACTCTTGTGCAGATTGTCATGTTGATTGAATGTTGCTTCATGATCCAGAGCACGTGCTCTCTAATGTGCCGGCTGCTGTCGCACCCCCGCCAGGGGCCAGGGAGTCGGCGACCTCAGGGGACACGCGTCGTGTTTCCAACTGAAGATCGAGTGAAACTCATGACGGGTCTGTAGCTTCGTCACAGCTACACCTGCAGGCTCTTACCTGTCCTCCAGGTGAGATAGACTCCTCCCCCGTCCTCCAGGTGAGATAGACTCCTCCCCCAGGTAGTTTGGTGTGTGATATGCAAAACCTGCTTTGGTCTCTTATATGGAATAATCAGTTTCATTGTAAAACTTTCAAAAAGTTACAACTCTACAGTTAGAAGGATTCAGTTCAGTGCTGCTCTTTCCTACCACAGGTATTTACTCCATTAAAAATATCTTAAGTAGAAGAATAAAACACGACCAGTCAAATTTCAAAATGTAATCCATTCAAGAAGGCAAAAATAGTCGTCACTGATCAACCACCCCACCCAACCTTCTCTCGGCGGCACCCAAGTAAGATTTCAAAGTGTATAATCGCCATGAAGTCAACCAAGATCGCAGTCAAATTTACGCGAGTGCGAGAGCCACAATTTACTCCTCGTCTCGCTTAGCGGCAAATTAAAGAGAACTAGTACTGCTCCTGCACAGAAACAGACCAGCACAACAAGGGAAAAAACAGAAAATATAACATCGAAGGTTTGGGTCTGGTCTCTGGCCTTGTCACGCTCTGACCTTCCTAGATACAAATTATAAGGGAGAGCGAGGGAGAATCGAATAAGGATGAACAGATTTCAATAAAAGAAATCGAATTAGAATAGATCGCAGAAGTATCAGTCTTTAGTGAGATAGGTGTTCCTGCGAAATTAATATCTTGGTTACCCTGATATAAATAAAAGTCTTCACCATTTCGTTGAAATCTTTTCCATGAGCGGACCTGAGGAGCATCTCATCTTCTGAATGGGAAGAGAGGAGTACTGTCATCAAGCAGACTGCAGGTTACCGTACGCTCTAGTGGAGAATAGAGAGTCGTGACCCTTGACCCCTTCCTCGTAGGGACGACGGGGGGGCGGAGTTCACAGCATCGCCGTCAGACCGGTGACGGAGGAACTCCTGGAGCGACGCTGCAATACAGACAGGGTGTCTGTCCTCGTCCCTCAGGAAGATGGAGGTCAGGGTTAGGGTCACCTGAACTCTGGCCAAGTGGTCTCTGACAGGGTTTGTCAAACGGAGGTAATAATCAAATACATTTAGTAATGTTGTTCAATAGTTGATCATGTGTCCCCCAAATAATGCACATGTATTATGTATATACATGTATTATGTATATACATGTATTATGTATATACATGTATTATGTATGTACGTGTACATTTGCGTTTCTTCCAGTCTTGTGAAGGTGCTTGGCTGCGCGTCTCAGGAGCAGGACGTAATAGGCGGAGTTTCCAGAACCCGCCGGTTCAGACAGAAGAGAGCTGGGAGACAGCAGCAGAGACGAAGCCAGGCCTCAAAGCTTCCGGAAAACGAGCGCGGGAAGCGATTGCGGAGATGCAAACGCCAGGACTTGGTGAGTAA
>PIJE02007315.1:0-12858 GCA_002895965.2 Coryphaenoides rupestris | reverse complement strand
TGTGTGTGTGTTCCCGCCCAGCTGTCGGAGCAGAGGAGCACCTCCTCCCTCTGCCACCAGCTTTTCTACAAGGAGGCTCTGCAGCTGGCTGAGGATGGTAGTATCTCCTGCAGGGTGCTACGGTGAGATCTGTGTGTCCATGTCCTACTTCCAGGGTTTCCCACAGAAGTTTACCGTAGAGGGAAATGCTCAAGGCAAAAATGTGAAATGGAAAGAATCATGGTTTTAAAAAAAGAAAAGAAAACCATGTGCATTATAATAACCAAATTAAACAGACTATGGAGGCTGCTGTGGGCTAGATTTGGAGGGGGAATTAACAGTCGGTGTTCAATGCACCGCTCTTTAAGCCAACCAGGTCTATATAGAGTGGGAGATAATACAACTTGACAATTTTACTGCGCTTGCCTCAGTTTGATACTAAAGCTAATGCCTTGGCGTTCGCTCTCCAGGACAGAGTTGCTGGAGTGTCTCGGAGACACAGACTTCCTGGCCAAACTCCACTGTGTGCGTCAGGCGTGCCAGGTACGTCGGTCACGCTCGCCACACGCTTTTATTTTGACACGGGACGGTTATCCATCATGAACAACACAATGTGTTTTTTCCTTTTAACCCCCCTAGCTTATTTTGAGTGAGCGGACGACGAGGACGTTTCTGGTGGACACCGGCAAGAAGATCCTGTCCTCTATCATCGTCAAAGCGCAGAAGGTAGGACGAGGTCTGCGGACGCGGAGGTGGCCCGACCGTACTTTTGTGATGCTAACATGCTGGGGCAATATGCTCCCATCTACATTGATGCATTTGTTTGGCTCCCAGAACCCAAAGAGATTTGAGGAAGTGTTCGAGGAGATGATTTCCTTCTTGGAGCACACAGAGCATTGGGAGAACACGGAAGTGGAGCTAGCCACCCGCGGGGTAAGAGTCCTGTCATACCACTGTACATGTACAGTATACAATGACACAAATAGGCACCATTCATAATCGGTCCGTTTGTTTCATGTCTTCGCCAGGTCAAGCACTTGAATTTCTATGACATCGTCCTGGACTTCATCCTCATGGACTCCTTCGAGGACCTGGAGAACCCGCCCGTCTCCATCCAGAACGTGGTCAACAACCGCTGGCTCAACAGCTCCTTCAAGGAGACGGTGAGGCGTCTGTTCTGCTAGGCCCCTGCATGTTTTAACAGCCCGTGGTGGATGCTATGTAGTGTACCCACTTGGCTAACTGTGTATTCATCAATGATTTGTGTTTGGTAGGCGGTGGCGTCGAGCTGTTGGTCGGTGCTGAAGCAGAAGAGACAGCACATGAAGGTAGACCCAAGTTTATTTAAGGGATGTTACCAGGCATGTTATCAGGTTTGTTTTAGCTTGGAAGTATGCGATGTTGTCCCATTAAAAACCCACTAAAACCAAAAGGTGTCACAATAGTAAACCAACTTCATTCTTAAGATTGATTACCTTCTTTGCACTCTCAAAGCTGCTTATTTTAGGAGAAGTAACTATGATTCTCATGTCATTTGGGGAATGAGGAAGCCTCCAATGGTTTATATAAAACACTGGCCCAAATCCAACCCTGTTCCTTCTTCTAGGTACCGGATGGATTCATCGCCCACTTCTATGCCGTGTGTGAGCAGATCAGCCCGGCTCTGGCCTGGGGCTTCCTGGGACCCAAGAGCTCCCTGCATGACTTCTGCTGTCTCTTCAAGGTAAAGATGGACGACGTCACATTTGAAGGTGTCGCACTCCCACTCGCTGTTGATCGCCGATCACATGATACTGTGTCAGTATACTATTGGCTCACAAGCCAAATGTTGAGACAAAATATTTATTCTGGACAAATTAATTCTCATTTAAATTGATTCACAAGGGGTGTTGTCACAGCAGGATTACTTTTTTTTTTACTTTTATATTGATTAACATTTGTTTTATTAACCTACTTTCCCGGTCTGCTCTTAATAATGTAGCAGACCTCCCTCATAGAGATCCATTCTAGAACAATACAATTGTTCTAGAAGTATGAAAGCGGCAGAGCTTTTCGCTTCAGCTCAGGCCCCACCTTTCTAGAAGCTCTGTGGATGTTCTTTAAAAAGAAAACAATTACCAATCGAACCTTTTTAAGCTCCTCACAATCAGAACATTTTGTGAAACTGCACACTTCATTGTGGGGCTATGTAGCCAGTACGTTTGTACACATGGATGTATACAAAAGTTGTATGAAGAGTAGTTCTGACAGATGGTCCTGGATAATACTTTATATCCAACTAGTGATTTTGTTAGATAAACAAGTATGAAAGCTCCAGAGCAGGCCCCACCTTTCTAGATGCTCTGTGGGTATTTGTAATGTGTTTAAAAAAACCTTAGACCTTTTAAGCTCCCCATATTCAGAACATTGCTGTGTTTTGTGAAACTACACACTTCCACTTCAAGTTGCCTTCACGAAGCACGGATGCTAACTCCGGCCATCGTTTTAAATTGGTTCCCCAGGACCAGGTGCTCTCCTTCCTCAAGGACATGTTTGACCTGGACAAGGTGCGCTACGGCACGGTGGAGAGCCTGGCCGAGGACATGCTGCACCTGCTCCACCGCCGCTCCGCCCTGCTGCTGTCCTACCTGGGCGCAGACTGCCCCCGCAACGCCCAGGCCCACCCAGTGGTGCCGCCCAACTCACGGGTGCCTGAGTCCAGTGATGTCGTTGAGCTGTATTAAGCACCATGTCAAGAGAACAGCTGGATTGGTGGTTTTCAATAAGTGTATATGCATTTCCATGTCTTCAATGCCACCGGTTGATGTTGTACTCAAACACTACGATGTGAACTTAGTCAAACTACTTTGAGCCTGTAGGTCATATTTAGATGCAGTCATGCACCAGCCTACGTGTTAATACAGCAACCGTGACCTTCCAGTGCCAATGCAAGTCAACTTTAGTGGGGGATTTTCAGGCCACATTTTATTTATTGGAAAGTAGGCCATTTTAGAACAGTCATGTTTTTTGTGGGGCCATCTAACCGGTATTTAAGTTTCGACAACGTGGATTTATACGAAAGTTGTATAAAGACTAGTTCTGACATTAATTTAAGATCTGATAGATTTTACTACACAATCCATAGATTAACTCAGTGTGCCACATGTACATTTTTAATCCAGTCTCGCAATAAGGCAAGCCAGATGGTCCTGGACCTAGAGCATTGATATACTTTGTGCAACTAGTGTATTTTGTTACAAAGCCTTATTTTTATCACGTGAGCCATGTCTGTCATTGAATGTCAATTGTTAGCTTCTTTAGTGATTTCGTGCACCTGTGATGTCCAAGATATTACCCAAATAGGGTATATATGTGCACAATAAACATTGAGCAATATACTGATGAACAGAACTTGAGAGAAGTGTTTAAATGTTTGTTGCTAGCCACCATTGCAATGCATGTGACAAGGGATTCCAAAAATTAAAGTTAAAAAACTACTATGCCAACTAAATGTAGTATAAGCAATGCACACAAGGCAATAAACCAATTCATTACAATTTTATTTAATGGACATGGCAACAATGAAATCACGATCAACCCAATAATAAGTACACTCGATAATATACACAGTACATGAAACCTTGTGTTTACCTCTAAGGCATGCTCCCTCCCGATAGCCCACTGCTGTTTGTCCTCTACAACCCCATGACCTCCGTGTTGAAAAACTCACACCAGCCCAGATGAAAAGAGCATCTGATAGATAAGCAAGCAACTGCAAACAATGACCTGTCACTACAGATGGGTGCAATTTTAACAAAATTCTAATGTGAAAAAAATATATATCCCTCCCTCCCCAAACAACCCCAGAGTATAAATGCAAGTCAAGAAATGTATGACCAACCAAGTACATCCGATCCTAGACCTTGTCTAACGTTACGCATTAGTTCTCTTCAAAAAAGGTGTTACTTGGGGCAAGATAATAAGCCGGTATCCAACAACAAAATGTAAAGCCATATTAGACAAACTCAAAGAAATGTTTACACAATCCGAATTTAGAGTATGCATCGCAGAGAACACTGCTATTTTTTTTTTACAGCTGTATTTCATTGCATTGTGTTTTACCTTAATCACTGGAGCTCTGGGAACAGCCTACTGTTGAGCAGCAGTTAAGACGCAAAGGATTCCTCGCTTTGGGGGGGAAACTACCACGGGCCTGATTCTACGAGCTACGCTTGCGGCATCCTCCATCACTGTGAGCGAGAAGTGAAGCAGCAGCAGTTTAACAAAAAAACAACGGTAGATTTGACCGCACTTCGGGCAAGTTCACACCATCACACAATGAGAATCAACGATCGGGTAGAATGCAACGACTGATCACCTCGACTTGTCAACAGTCAAAAAGGCATGCTATACGTTTCTAGCCAAGTCAAAGAATGGGAATAGTCAAGGATTTACTCAATGCCACACTTCATTGCAGGAAAGGCCAATTTCAAAGACTTAATACGTACTACAATGACATGACGTTTTAGAGACCAATGGACAAATGGAACACTGTTCTAAAAATAAACATTGTAATGGCTGATCAACTAATGAACAGGTCATATCAACTCATTATCATGCAGTCGTTCAGAGTGAGAGCACATCAATATCTAGGTAGAGCAGTGGATATTCAATACTCGAACCGATCAGATGCATTTTAGGCATGTATGACAACAGGTAAGCATCTTTGTGTGCACGTATTTGCAGGTTAAGTCACAGGTCAAAGAAAAACACTGGTTTCCTTAGGTTTCGCTTACCTGTGTTACTGCAGCAGAACCTAAGATGCAAGGGTCTGGGGTGACACTGCAAAGATCAGATATTGCACTTTGCCATCAGTGAATGCAGTCAAAAAGTTTTGGATTTCAATTCATAAACAGCCCTGCAGTGCTCATCACAGCCAGTCTACTCGATTACTTCTCCTATCGGCAGTGCTCACGTGTGTGTTGGAGGGTTGGGGACATAGAAATGCAGAAGAAATCTATACATGCTAGGCTTTGTCGACTTTTCCGAACAATGACATTTGAGAACAAGTCAAATCATAAATCGCCTTCCAAAACAAAGCGCACTTGGCAGATCACGCGGTAACAGGGAAACAGTTCCTAGAAACCGATAAATGCTCTCCCTACAGCCATGTCAAGAAGTCAAAATTGCCTATTAAAGAGACGAGTGCAAGACAAACTACAATGCAAACCGTATAAATATGCGTTCCATCGTTTTTCAATGCATTTATGCAGACTTTGAAGGGAAATTTTAAGTACAAGCGATTGAATCAATTCTAAACGAATGACAATCCGCTCTCATATATACTTACCCCAAAAAAAATTACCGGAGAATTGCAATAATTGTTCAATACTACATTTGGCAATTTGGCAGACAGTGAAATAAGCTCTCAGTTAATGTACTTACAGTATAGGAGGGCTCAACTCAAGGATGGAGGACTGCTTAGCCAATCGACCCTACAAACCCATATTCTTATGATCAAACACTAACAGAATTGTCAAGAGCAAAACAATGACGTTTGCAATGGTTTTTGTATAAAATCTTTTAAAAGTCTGCACATACAGTTTATGGTGAGACAATTTAAAAAAGGGAAGAGCAAAAACGTTTCAATGCAATCATTAATATACGTTACAGCAACAATTTACCTTACTGTCCTGGAAAAAGAACAGAACAAAAATATATACTACGATGCAACATTTCTTGCGGCCTGTGACTTTGGGAAAAATATCTTATACATACTTGCTTACCGCTTTTCTAAACTCGCCTGTGAGGGAGGAAGTGTCTGATTGCAGAGCAGTGCATACTACCTCAACAAAGCAAACCAGGCAAGAGTAAAACAACAACACAACGCCAGAGTATTGCAGTTGATGCACAAGTCACACAAGAGTCAATGCAAAAGGTCTCCAAACGACAAAACATCTGCCAGAGTCTAACGAAACTGATCGCATGGAACATGTCTAACGAGCGGCATGGATGTAACAAGTCTACAAGACGGCCATGGAATCGGTTGCCAAAAGATAGAGGGGGGGGGAGAGAGAGAGAGAGATGCAGTGCAACTTTAAAAAAGTCAGCCATTTTAGAGAGCGAGATTCACAACAGTACAACTTAAGCCATTTTAGAGAACTAAAAAAATAACCAGGTCTGAAACTTGTTCCGAGCGTACCCGCCCCTCCCCCCCTCCCACAGTAGAACAAGAGCATGACATTAGACCCACCGCCCCCCACCCCTCCACTTAACACCCCAACTTACCAACACAGGAGGTTTCATTTCGTTTTATTGCAAAACACAACAAGTGAATAGCATTTAAAACTGAGATGATATACATGGCAATGACTACAGTTTAACATGAGTTCTAACCACATTTTTGCATGTAGATACAGGGGCTGGAATGACCATCACTAAAAACAAAGCATTTACAAGATAAGTAAAGAAAAAAAACAAAAAAAATAACAATAGGACGCTGTGTTCGCCGGGCGGCGGCAGCGGCCATCTATGTGAAACACCTTCAAAAACCAAGGAAAGCTAAGATCTTCACCAAGACGTCTGCATCCAAACATTTAACAAAGGATCTGTTTCGACAATGAGGCATTTACTTTATGTCCACGTCACATTACTGGCCCTGCGCAGAAGAAATACATAGAACAAAATACACAGGCATGTTAAGAGCAGAAACACTGGGGGCGGAGCTTCCCAAAATAAAAAATTAAAAAGCCTGTATGGGAAGGAAGTGGTTTGTCATTATAGGAGGGAGCCGTGCTGCGGCTCCAGGCGGGATGCCGTCTCAGACCTAAGGGGGGGGGTCATGGTTTATACAATATCTTCAGGACAACAGGATTAGGGGAGGGGGGTGGGGGGTTGTTAGACATTCGCATACCACACTTACAACAGCAGAGAAGAGGAACGGGAGGTGGGGTTACGGGTTACTAAACGAGGCGTACCTGAGGGGCTTGCGGAGCTCCGCCCATGGCCTGCGGACTGGCTGTGCCGTAGTAGGCGGCCTGCTGGCGGTAGTACTCGGCCCAGGCGGCGCTGTAGTCCGGCTGCCCGCCGGGCTGGGCGGCTGCCGCCGCTGCTGCCGCCGCAGCCGTGGCCTGAGGAGCGGCTTGACCTGCCACGGCAGAAATTACACACAATTAACACCAAACTCACCACGAGCCTCGTTTGGCACAGTATGATGCAAGTGGAGTGAAGATGTGAGACGGGGAACGACCCCGCCGCTGGTGCTGCGAGCGGCGGGACAGAAACCCTCTGCCTTGCTGTGGGCCGGCTGCGGGAGCAGAACCTCTACCAGAGAGAGGGCTGCTAGAGAGCGCAGCCGACCATAACATTGTTTAGGGTGTAGGTACGGTCACATAATAAATCGTGGTAAAATTCCAGCCATTAGTAGGACAGTGTCAAATTTGAATTAGCATAAAACTGTCAGGGTTTGACCGTGGTTGATTACCGCGCCAAAACTGATGTAATTGCTGCCCAGTGTCAACCAAAGGAAGCAACAGTCTTCCGGGCGCAGGCAACGTGGGTTTGTTTATAATGTCAGACAACATGTTTGGGGTATTGAACTACTAGTGCGCTCAGTAAAAGTTAATCATTAGAACACTACGGCCGTCATAGCGTGTGCCACCCAACAACATGAGGGCAACAGAGTAACTTAATCGAACGACTGCAAATTTATCAGTGGCTGGCAGTGAGATATCAGTGGCTGTTCAGCCTCTACTGTAGCTTTAGAGAAAACGTTATGGGAGAGAAGCCAGGTGCCGCCATGACAGTGGAGGAATGTAGCACACCATTGTGAGCTACAAGCGGCGGAGACTGCACTGAGCAACAAGGAACAGGTCCCACCTTGCTTTTTATAATAATCCTCCCATGCTTTCGTGTAGTCCTGGGGCTGCTGGCTCTGTTGGCCTGCGCAAAGGAAAAAAACAACAGTTTACATGAATGCACAAGTCAAATCTCAATAATAAAAACTCAGGACCACAGCAAAGTACCCTCAACTACAAGAGTCAGTCAAAATAGGTTAGGTTTGCATTCCAACAGTACATTGGGATCCGATTAATGGGGAAACAAGGTGACCGCGTGGCAAGCCGTTACCATGGGAATACAGCAACAACAAACAGCATTCATGGAAAATGAAGGTACGCTCAAATGGCCTTGACTTGAGTAGACAATACACTAAAAATCTAATGACGGTGGGGGGGGGGGAAATACAGTCTTCAAATGGCAGCGCTGAAATCAAAACAACACTGTCACAGTCTAAACAGCGGCGGGTTAGCAGATGCACCCAGCGGACCACTGCACTTCCGCGCAGTCTCTGCTTCTGTCGTGATTAAGCAACAGAGTCCAAAATAAGTACGGCCCGTCTAAAATAAAATATACACCACCCAGTAGCTGTTTAGACTGCCTCTGCAGTAGGACGTGTACACTGAAGCTACAGCCATATACCAGTTTTCTTGTAATATTCCTCCCAGGCCTTGGTGTAATCTGCCTGTCCACTCTGACCTGGAGCCTGCGGGCCACCTGTTAAAAACGGTAGAATGTGATTGGTCACCATTCCCTTGGAGATTAAAAAAATAAATAAATAAAAGGAATTAAAAAAAATTAGTATGTCCTCCACTTGCTTGGGTCAGGCTCTCAGACCTAGAGTGAGGGGGAGACTACCCTGGGGGGGGGGGGGCAATGGAGAGTGAAGTGATCAGCCAAATGATAAAAACAACAAAACCAGGAGGTGCTCTGCTAAGGGAGGAAGAAATTTAGACAGGTTACCAATTGAACACTGGTCAAAAGAAATGGAGGCAAGACCAGCAGGCGTGGAGGCAGCTAAAGCAGGGGCCACTACACTGCACTACTCTGTCCATATAGCATATATATGCCCACCTCGCCCTACAGAGAGCGGAGGCGACACGTCACCCCGGTCTGGTGTGGTGAAGTAAGGGGGGGGTGAGGTTACCTTGGCCATTGGACTGCGTGGTGCCGGGGGCCCCGCTGGTGGGGGTCATGGGCGCCTGGGGCTGCTGGCCATACTGGGAGTAGTAGGCGGCCCACGCAGCGGCGTTGGCGTCAGCAGCAGCTTTGTCTGGACATGTATCGTGACCAAGAGTAGAACATAAGAATCGGCCCATCAAAAAAATCTACCATCTACACACTGTATAAAAAACAGTTTGACACGCTCACTTTCAGAAGGTGGGCAGTCAAGTTCTCCATCTTTGCCAATTTGCATACAGAGATTTGTGGTGTGGCAGACCATGTAAAAGACGATCCAATTTCCACCCACGCTACATCAATATATAAAAACCCTGAATTTATTTGTACAATTGTAACTCTTGTCCTTCTGGGTGTATATATATATAGAGATTTTTAGATTCTACAGCAAAAGCAGGGACTCACTGGGGTCAGGCTGGCCCTGTTGCCAGTGTGGGAAGCCGTTGCCCCATCCCTGAGGCTGGTAAGGAGCAGGCGGACCACTGGGAGGAGAGAGAGATAAGCAATCAGTGGCAACGCCTCATCAACACCTCCCCTAGTGGGGAAACCAAACAAATGCAGCAAAGGGAGTCACGCGAACAATGTACTCACTGTGGCCCGGGGGGGCCCTGGTTGTAGGGTCCAGGGTTGTAGGGCCCCATGGGAGCACCAGGGGGGCCGGGTGGTCCGGGGGGCCCATGAGGACCGGGACCTCCGTGAGGACCAGGTGGACCATGTGGTCCTCCCATTGGAGTGACTGGACCCTAAAACACAAAGACAAGCCGTATTATTATTTGCAGATACTCCCAACTCATAAGGCATCCCCTTACTCAGTGAGGAAACGTCAGTTCCGCAAAGAACATCGCCAGGTCATAACTCTCCATAACCTAGCATCTACTGGAAAGCGATCCAATGTCTCACCCCGATCTTCTCCTCGACCAGCTGCCTGGCATAGTCTATCTGCTGGGGGGAGCCGCGCACGGTGAACATCTTGATGTTGGGGTCTGCGTTGGGTGGAGGGTTCCTCTGGAGCTCGATCCGGGCCCCGGACTGCTGGCTGATGCCCTTGATCGTCTCGCCCCCTGGAACACACACACGACACAATTTTAACACACAGAACAACAAGAGAAGCAGCAGTCTCCATTTGACAGTTCAACAAACAAACAAAGCGCCTGGCAGCAGCGAGACCCTCACCCTTGCCGATGATGAGGCCTGTCTTCATTGTGGGCACGGTGAACGTGAACTCCTGCAGCCCACCCGGAGGGCCCATGTTCCAGTTGCCCTGGCCACGACCCCGGCCTCTGCCGCCCCCGCCGCCGTGCCCCGGGGGGCCGCCGGCCTGCACGCTCCGGAGGAGGTCCGAGATGATGTCGGCGGCATGCTGGGCCTGGTCGGGCGGGCCCATGATCTGGGCTATCCTCTCCGGCGTGCTGCCGTCGTCCTGCTTGAACTGGATGCGGACACCCGTGTCGCTCTGGATCTTCTTGATCATCTCGCCATTTCTGCCAATCACGATTCCTACTGCGAACCTGGGCACCGGGACCTGAAGGCGTGCACACAACAAATCCACCATGGTCAGGGAAAATACTAGTCTGCTCGTGCCCAATGTAAATAGATGGCAATAGGTCGATTTTACTTACTTCAATGTTACTTACATCTAAGCTGTCTCCACCCAACCTAGAGCCATACTCGCCCCTCTGCTCTCTGAAACCCTGGTCCCTGATGAGCTCCATCACCAGCTCTTTGGCTTGCTGAAAGAAAAATGAAAGACTTCGTACGTGTGGCCTCTTGCATTGCATCAGAGGGAAACTTGCCAACAAGTTGCATCCAATAGACACCAACCTGAACTTTGAAAAGTTCCCCAGAAATCCGGAGAGGTTTGTCTGCGCCTGTGTTTTGAGGTCCCTCCTGGATCATGACCATCTTCACTCCAGCCCGTTCCTGGTTTGTGGAGAAAAATAAAAAAGCATAGATAAGACAAAAGCGGCAATAAATCAAGGTAAAGTGTTTTCAAACAAACCCGTTGCTTGCGGTTCAAGACCCATGAAAACAAACCTGAAGGCTTTTGATGGTCTCCCCTCCCTTGCCGATGACTAGGCCGGCTTTAGACGCGGGGACCATGATCTCCTGGACGGACATGCCGGGGCCGTCATTGTGGTGGAACGCCGGTGTGGGCCGACCCTTGTCCACAATTTCCGAGAGGAGCCTCTTAGCGGTCCTGTTAGGAGTTGGGAAAAGACATTAGCTTCCCCTACCAACCCACTGTGGAGGAAATCCCCAACTTGAAAGCCTGTCAGGGAGACCACTTACTGGATGGAGTCTGGTGATCCCGTCAACGTCACCGATCTGTCGGGCATGCCTCCGCTGTCTACACCACACAAAAGGAGGGTTGGTGACGTACGAGTTCATACCCAACACTGGTATGAACCAAAACATGTGACTAGCGTTGAAGTCGACTTACCTGGGGCAATCTGTATTTTACATCCGGATTCCTGCTGCATGCGGGATATCTGCTCGCCGCCTCTACCGATAACTGAAGGGGTTTGGGGGAGGGGGGTGTTACACAACAATCCAACAAAAAAATGCTACCGCTATCTTAAAGGCTATACAAATAATTACAAAGACTAGAAATGAGTTTCACTCACTGAATCCCACCATGCCATCGGGAACCTTGAAGTCTTCCGATGCCGACCTATGCAACAAAAACAACCATGATTAGGGATGGTGAGACATTAGGCATGCAACATGAATACGAATGAAATAAGTAGACTATAAAGTCCAGATTTAAAAACGTCCCCCTATAGTTACCTTGGGGGACCGCCCATGCCGCCCATACCGCCCATACCACCCGAGAAGGCTGCAAAACAAATTAGCACCAGGTCAGAAATCTTGTCGTCCATGCTAGGTCAACATAGTTTGGATACACACTACAAAAAGACACTTACGGTCACTAGTTGCCACTTTCTTTGTCTCTGGTTGGTCTGTGAACATGGGAGAAACAGTTGGGAGTGAGTACATGCACATCTCCCTCATAATACCACTACTTACATATTTGGCCTCGTACAGGAACAGATGGGCATTTCTGAAAATAGTTTTTCGGCATTGCCTAAAGTGAATAGGGTTAGACGTCACAGGGTGTACTTCGTAAAAAACAGAGCGGTTTCTATTCATTGCAAGTGTGCATTCAAATAACACTTCAAATAGAAACTACAGACTGCCTGTACAAAAGGGTTTTAATAGATAACAATTTCCGATCAAGATCTAAATACACAAATCATGTATTCCTCGGTTATGCCTGCGGTATAAATAAAGACACTGCTAGCGACTCATTCTGCAAGTCCCAAACACACACTGTTGTCTTTGCTCCTACTTCACACAGATCGCTGCAGGCAGGGGAGAGCCCCGAAACTAACACTCGATACAATAGAGAAGCACACGTTTAGCCGTTTCGTACACACACACCGCCAATAGCCAAAAGGCGTCTCGTCGTAACGCATGGTAGCATACGAGTACAAAGTTACACAAAAACATGTTGATTTCGAAATACACTACCTTTCTCATAATTCATACAGGCAAGCATTGAAAGTGGGGGAGGACTATCAACGTATCAGTTTAGGCCACTGACCTATATTGAGGTCAGGCATGGGAAAATACCCACCAGCATCTTCCAGGGGCCTTTTCTGGCCTCCGTAGCCAAACTCGTTTGTCGTAGGTGCGGGGACGCCATCGACTCCGATCTTGGCTGCGATCTATTAGAATAATAATAAAAAAAAAAGATTAAAAATGAAAAGCGATCACAAAATAAGAAAAAAAAAACATACTTTCACAACTCGACTGATCACGAATATTGGCAGTAGAACGACGACGATGCGGGCGGCCTGCTTGTGCTTTTTTTTTTTTTTTTTC
>PIJE02007314.1:0-12860 GCA_002895965.2 Coryphaenoides rupestris | reverse complement strand
AGAGAGCTTTTCAGAGCGGCGGCCTCTCAAAGTGCGACAACGATATCGCCGCGCGTTCACCCATTCGTTCGCACCGGGATCGAACCAGCAACCCGGTCTACCCACTCTACCCTCCTGAGCTACCGCTGCCCCATGAGCGTTCACGCGTGTGCCGGCTGCACGGAGCCCGGCGCGCGACCGCCCATTCCGTCCTCCTCGCCCGCCTGTCCGTGCCAGGGTCCCCCGGGAGGAGACGGCAGATCGCGTGCCGTGGCGTCGAACAAATGCTAAGCGCCCCACACACACACACGCTACGCCGACGCCGACACCGACACCGACGCCGACACACCACGCTAGCGGCGTATGTAGCGTGTGTGCCGTCAATGCGTCGGGCGGAGAATAATGTCATCCGTTTGCGCCTCCACCTCCTCCTGCCGATGCCCCCGCAGAACTCGCCACATCTCACCGCGTCGGTAACTATGACAACGTCAGCCTCCTCAGTTCAGGTGACCGTGGTGATATCACAGACTGCACTGGGAAGAGGCGATGCTGGCGTTTTTCTGGGGATCTGTTTGCCTGTCAAAGAATCCGCCGTCCTGGGACATCGTGTGTGCTCTGCTCATATATGTGCAATAACTCATAGTTATACGTTATCTGTGCGTTGTCTACGATATCTTATCGTATAACTTTTATGCGAGGCTATTTATTGGACCAGAGATTTCATTTATGGACTTATGTAACATTAAAGAATTAATTATGCTCACCTTCCACTGACAACGAACAACGTACGTATCGTGCAGCAGTGAAACATTAAGCCGTCTGTCCTGTCTGGGTGAGAAGAGCTAAAAAACTGCTCACTGGGATTGCCGCCCACTCTGACTTGGTCGGTGACCATGTGGTCCAAACCAGTGGAAATGTTGCTCCGTGTTGAGTCCCCCCCGGCCCGCGGTTCGCTTAAACACCCACGATTTACCTATGGATTTTGCGATACCGTCAAAGGATAACTTGGGGATTTTTCAACCTGGACCCCATTTTAAGAGACCAGATCAAGTGCAACGTGAAGAAAAAGGTTTTATTTCCTTGCAGGGATCCTTTCCATATTTGTTTTAATCCCAAATACAGCTCTTCTCATCGCCTTTGCTTCTCTCAGGCACATTTATACATCCACAGAAACACTGAAACGCACAACAAAACATTTCAGCACGACTGATACCAATGTACGAGAAGAATCAGTGTGATCCGGGCCGCTTCTCCATCAGTCGCGAAAGCTAAACTCGCTGCCTCTCGCAATAAATACATGGCTGGATGCTCGGTCGCCACGGCAACAGAGCACGGCCCACACAGACCTTCATCCGAGCATCACCTCGGTCGCCATGGACACCACCATCGGACCTGAAGTGGCCGCCGGTTTCACAAATCACAAATCTCATGCGAACGCCGCTGTTGTACAAGCCGTGTCCGTGTACGCCGGTACAAGAGCTAATCTCCACAATAAAAGTATTCTCCGCGCAGATAAAGACCGCCGTGTTGTTTGACCCTTAGCATAGGAACTCTTCAAGTCAATAGGCTTGCTAGCTGTCCAGGTAATAGATTCATTAGCCTTATCAGGCCTCCTCAGCTGATAGCACGGTGGCATGTCGGTGTTGAGGAAGCCCGGTGGAGGACAGAGGGTTCTTTTATACCGCATATACGAGTACAAAGAGTACTCCGATGACTGTGATAACAGTCTGGGCTGTCGGTAAAGGCAATCTGCCGTCCATACACACACACACACACACGTATGTATTGATCAAGAGGTTAAGCACGGGATACCAGCAGGGACTGACTGACTGACTGACTGGACGTGTCCTCCGCCAAAGAGATGGAGGATGTTTACTCACTAACCGTCTCCATGGCAACACCGCCCCCTCCACAGAGCGCTTTAATTCCACACTTTAATTTATTCAAACGGATTAAATCCACCGGTGACGTCATTGCTCTCTCACTCCCACTCTCTCTCTCTGTCTCTCTCTCTCTCTCCCTCTCTCTCTCTCTCTGCACTCACTGCAGTGGAGGCCATGAAGGTGGTGGAGATCGAGAAATGTCGCAGCGACATCAAGAATCCGCGTGTTGCGATGTGGGTGTCTGAGGGGGGGAAGGAAAAACAGTTGGGTGTCATCAGCATAGCAGTGGTAGGAGAAGCCGTGGGATGTGATTACAGAGCCGAGAGATCTAATGTATAAAGAAAACAGAAGGGGTCCCAGTACTGAGCCTTGGGGTACTCCGGTGTCAAGGGTGCAGGGTCTGGACAGGGAGCCATTCCATGTGACCTGATAAGTGCGATCTGTCAGGTAGGAAGTGAACCAGGATAACGCAGTTCCAGTGATGCCAAGCTCTGCCAGGGTGGAGAGGAGAATCTGGTGGTGCACTGTGTCGAAAGCGGCGGACAGGTCAAGGAGGATGAGGATGAGGATGAGCAACGGCAAAGTCCCCCAAGGTGCGGTACTAAGTGTAGCAATACTATGGTGGGTGGTGCATGGTCCGAACTATGTACATTTCTGCACAGACTGTGTGATCCCGACCAAGACTGTGCACTGCTTCCCCAACAACAAACCCTGGGTGACTAAAGACATCAAGGCATCACTGAACAGGAAGAAAGCGGCCTTCAGGAGTGGAGACAAGGAGGAGATGAAGAAGGTGCAGAGAGAACTGAGGGAGAAGATCACAGAGGGCAAGGAGAGCTACAGAAGAAAGCTTGAGAGGAAGCTTCAACAGAAGAACCTCAGGGAGGTGTGGAGTGGAATGAGAACCATTACTGGCCATGGAGCTAAGACCATCCAGGGGAGGGAGGGAAACCTGGATGAGGCCAACGAGTTAAACCTGTTCTTCAACAGGTTTGACGATGTGGCTCCTCTCCTCCCTCCCCCCAGCTCCTCCTGTGATGATCTCCCATCTAACCTCTCTCTCTCCCACAACACGGGAGCACCTCAGGGGACAGTCCTGTCCCCCTTCCTGTTCACACTCTACACCTCAGACTTCAGATACAGCTCACAGTCCTGCCACCTGCAGAAGTTTTCGGATGACTCTGCCATTGTGGGCTGTATCAGAAAGGGGCAGGAGTCCGAGTACAGGAGTGTGGTGGACAGTTTTGTGGAGTGGTGTGGACTAAACCACCTGCAACTCAACATCTCCAAGACGAAGGAGTTGGTGGTGGATTTCAGGAAGCAACCGACTCACCCGAAACTGGTCAGCATCAGGGGGACCGAGGTGGACACTGTCGAGGAATATAAGTACCTGGGTGTTCACATAGACAATACATTGGACGGGTCTAAAAACACAGAGGCCCTGTATAACAAAGGTCAGAGTCGTCTGTATTTCCTACGGAGACACGGAGGCCAGCGTCATCTTCTACGCTGTTGTGTGCTGGGGCAGCAGGGTGAAGGCAGCCAACGCTAACAGACTCAATAAGCTCATCAGGAAAGCGGGTTCTGTCCTGGGAGTGGAATTGGAGTCTTTGGTGGAGGTCTTGGAGAGGAGGATGCTGAGTAAACTACTCAGTATTATGGACAACGCCTCCCATCCCCTGCACGCCACACTGGAGTCATACCAGAGCACCTTCAGCCGTAGACTGAGATTACCGAGGTGCACCACAGAACGCCACAGGAGGTCCTTTCTGCCTGTGGCTATCAAACTCTATAACTCCTCCCCCCTCTGCGGGAAGGACAATTGAAATACAAGACAATGAACACTGAGCAATATCATGTGCAATATTATCTTTCAACATCATGTGCATTTTTCTCAGTATTACGTGCAATATTAATATTACTATCATGTGCAATACTCTCAATATCATGTGCTATATTATCATGTTATCTAAATATTACCTGTGTAATACTACCTCTCATCTCCCCTCATCATCGTGTGCAATATTCTTATGTCGTGTTATGTGCAATACCTCTCCTACATTACCTTTCAACATTATGTGCAATATTCTTAATATTCTTTCTATCATGTGCAATACGTCCCCTAACCATTATTATTATCACAGCTGTATTACACTTCAATTATGCCAAATTGTCCGTCTGAATACCTTATCTTGCCTATATATTTTTTGATTTTGACTGTACATTTGTAAATCTGTTTATTTTTATTATTCTGTTGATTTCTCCAGTATGATCGACAAGGACTTTCGGATGTTTGTGCGTCATATGGCACAGACTTTGTCTCTGATTACCGGAGGACGAGCTGCAAACCCTTTGTCGCACCAGTCTGCTCTTTACCAACACGCCACCGGAGGAAGAAGAGAGGCAAACGTGGCGGCATTCTATGGCTATCCCGGACAAGATGCCACAACCCACCCTTACTGAGCATTTTGCTTGCAAATGTTCAATCCCTGGACAATTAAATCGACAAACTATTTTGTCGATTTGCTGCATGATGGTGTTTACAGAAACATGGCTGGACCCTACGGTACCCGACTTGGCCATTGCCCCAGCTGGCAGGACAGAACAAGGGAGTCAGGTAAACGCAGGGGTGGAGGGGTATGCTTTTTGGTTAACTCTCACTGGGGTTCGGATTTAGCACTACAACTTACAACACATTGGGCGGTAGTAGCTCAGGAGGTAAGAGCAGGTCTGGAAACCAGAAAGTTGCTGGTTCGATCCCCGGGCTTCCATAGCTATGTGTCGAGGTGTCCCTGAGCAAGACACTTAACCTTAACTGCTCCTGATGTGTTGGTTGTTACATTGCTGTTTGTGTATGAATGTGAGGCAATACTGTAAAGCTCTGGATGAAAGTGCTATATAAATGCAGTCCATTTACCATTTCATGAAATTCATCTCCATGATAGTCACAGCAGTCTACATTCCACCACAAGCGGATAAAACGTGCGCACATGATGACCTGTATGGAGTAAGTAATGGACTAGAGAACGCTAACCCTGAGGCAGCAGGGTTAGTGTTGGTTAGCTTGACAGCATTTATACTTTTCAAGTAATTGATCCTAAAAGCTTTCAGAAAATGAACAGTAACAAGACCGGCATAGTCCTAATAATCCCAGACATTTAAAATGACCAGTCTAAAGCTGACTTTCAGTAAGTGCTTCAACTTTATTGTTCCTTATTTAAATCATTGGCAGAAAGCTCTGAACAAATCATAACAGAAGTTATCATAACAGTGTTACAGAACAAATTAGAGTGATTAAGCCCATTACTTCAGAATATTTTGATTGGAATATTTGAATTAGGCTACATCACATTCTTATTTCACACAATTCACAATAAATCACTTGATGAGCTCACCTTAATGAGATGGATGAGCCTGTCTCTCACTACACAGTTTCTCCATTCTTGGAGTGATGGATGACAGGCAGACTCTAAGATCGTTCTCCACATGCAAACAAGCCCTGTACGAGTCTTCATTCCAGTCAAAGTGGAGAATGATGACTCACAGAGGTAAGTGGTAGGAAAGAGGAGCAATATTCGCATAGCCTTGGCAGTGAGTTCAGGATACTCATGTGAGAGGGAGAAGTCTGCATGAGGCACCTGCGGGAATCTTGCCTTCAAAGTCCAATCACAGGATAAATCTAACAGCTCCTCTTCTGCCTTACCAGTAAGGCCATTTGTTGTTGCAGCTGGGGCAAATGGATCCCACACCGAGTGCCAGGCATCGGTGTTCACATCAGAGAAGTATGAGCTGAAGTGATCGCTCAGTGCAGTGAGATGAGAGGTGGCTACCTCTCTCACTATAGCCACAGACAGGTTGTTTGTGTGGAGAAATTCAGTCAGTTGGGGGAACATGTCTGTTACTCCGACTTGTATCCTTCTTCTCCATAGCTGTTTTCTTCATGAAGACGGTGATTTTGTCGCTGACTTCCAAGATAGATGCATAGCCTCCTTGGATAGAGAGGTTGGGGCTGTTGGGCTAGTTGAATACGTCGGCAAGATATGCCAATTTGGCTACACACTCCGGGTCAGAAAAAAACTCTGCAATGTCGGGTTTGTCCGCTCTCATAAACTCTGACATCTCACTGCGTAGCTCAAACACCTGCTGCTAAACTTTACCACGAGAGAGCCATCGCACTTCAGAGTGATATAGCAGTACATCATGCCCACCATCCATCTCCCTACAAAGTTGTCCAAACAAACGTGACTGCAGTGCCCTTGACTTCACAAAATTAACTGTAAAACAGAGTGAAGGTCTTGTTCCATATGTTTGGATGCGAGATCCAAAGAGACGCTGCCGATGCAGAATACAATGCGTATAACCTTCGGGTTGACAGCCTTTATCTGTGCAATAACCCCACTCTTTCGGGGCGTCATCACCGCCACACCATCCGTACAAACGGCCACACATTTTTCCCAGCTCAGTCCCGCTTCAGTCATGAAAGCATCCAGGAGAATGTATATTTTGTCACCCGTTGTCCTGCCAGGCACCTCCTTGCAGAACAAAAAGTCCTCCAAAATGTTCCGTTCCCATGGATAGCGAACCAAAACAATCAACAGAGCCACACTTGCAATGTCTGTTGAATCGTCCAACTGAAGAGAAAATTGCTCACAGGAACGCAATCTATCCAGTAGCTGTGACTGTCACCCGAGAGTTCTTCAATTCTCCTCCTCACAGTATCATTTGAGAGAGGTACAGCTTTCAGTTCATTAGCTGCCTTTGTCCCAACCATAACTTACTTTTAGCAATCCGTTGAGCCACGAAATAAGAAGCCTTCTGTGCTTTCTCTGAAGTTGTGGTCCAGAAGTTGTGGTTCACCATTCGTGTATTTTTGCGGGTGTATTCCTCACTCTTTCAATAGAAGAATTATTTTGTTTTGCCCTTATATTCCAGGTGCTTTGTAATCAGATGTCGCTTTAGCTTGGTTGGCTTCATGGCTTCGTTCGCTAGCACTTGAAGACACATGACGCACTTTGGTCGCTGTTCTCAATAAAACCAAACGACATAATTGTCATATTTTCTCAATTTAGCTAGTTTAGGCTTAGCGTGACTTGACAATGTGGACTGACCTCTTCTGGGAAGGCTTTCCACAACATTTTGGAGTGTGTCTGTGGGAATTTGTGCCCATTCAGCCAAAAGAGCATTTGTGAGGTCAGGCACTGATGTTGGACGAGAAGGCCTGGCTCGCAATCAGCATTCTAATTCCTCCCAAAGGTGTTCAATGGGGTTGAGGTCAGGGCTCTGTGCAGGCCAATCGAGTTCCTCCACACCAAACTCGTCTAACCATATCTTTATGGACCTTGCTTTGTGCACATGGGCACAGTCATACTGGAACAGCAAAGGGCCTTCCCCAAACTGTTGCCACAAAGTTGGAAGTGCCCAATTGGCTAAGATGTCTTCATATCCTGTAGCATACCCTTCACTGGAACTAAGAGGCCTAGCCCAAACCCTGAGAAAAAGCCCCAGACCATTATCCCTCCATCCATCCATCCATCCATTTTCGTCCGCTTATCCGGGGTCGGGTCGCGGTGGCAGCCGGCTAAGCAGGGCCCCCCAGGCTTCCTTCTCCCCAGCCACACTCTCTAGTTCCTCCTGGGGTGTCCCGAGGCGTTCCCAGGCCAGACGAGATATGTAATCCCTCCAGCGAGTTCTGGGTCTGCCCCGGGGTCTCCTCCCAGTTGGACGTGCCCGGAAAACCTCCAAAGGGAGGCGCCCGGGGGCATCCTAATCAGATGCCCGAACCACCTCAGCTGACTCCTTTCGATGCGGAGGAGCAGCGGCTCTACTCCGAGCTCCCTCCGGATGTCTGAGCTCCTCACCCTATCTCTAAGGCTGAGCCCAGCCACCCTGCGGAGGAAACTCATTTCGGCCGCTTGTATCCGCAATCTCATTCTTTCGGTCACTACCCAAAGCTCGTGACCATAGGTGAGGGTTGGAACGTAGATGGACCTGTAAATCAAGAGCTTCGCCTTCCGGCTCAGCTCCCTCTTCACCACAACGGACCGGTACAGCGCCCGCATCACTGCAGACGCTGCACCACATCCGTCTGTCCATCTTCCATACTGGAGAGCTAGACCGAGATACTTGTCGGCAGCCGCCGGCGTTACCTGTTAAACTAGTTGGTTGGCACATGAGGACCTTATGGATCAACGGGGCACTCGGCCGATTAGTTACTGGTTAGTCACTAGAGTGAAGTGCTCGCCAAGCCCACCGAAAAGAAACAACGTTGGGAGTCATCCCAGACGCACTTGGGCAGATCCTGTCATGGGCCTCACGCAACCTGCAGGGGGTTTATTGGGCGGTCGGGTGTCTTGTCATCAATTTAGGGATAGCTACGCCGGGGTCAGGGCGTTGACGGGCGGTAGGCAAAAGCGGGGTCCTGGGCGTGCGGATCCCCGTCATCGCCGACTGGTTCTAGGGACGTGGAACGTCACCTCACTGGCGGGGAAGGAGCCGGAGCTGGTGCGGGAGGTGGAGCGGTACCAACTAGATATGGTTGGGCTCACCTCCACGCACAGCACCGGGTCTGGAACCAAACTCCTGGAGAGGGGCTGGACCCTCTACTTCTCCGGAGTTGCCCAGGGTGTGAGGCGCCAGGCGGGTGTGGGGATACTCACAAGTCCCCGGCTGAGCGCCGCTGTGTTGGAGTTCTCTCCGGTGAACGAGAGGGTCGCCTCCATGCGACTGCAAGTCGCTGGGGGGAAGGCTCTGACTGTTGTGTGTGCCTACGCACCAAACAGCAGCTCAGAGTATCCGGCCTTCTTGGAGTCCTTGGGTGGCATCCTGGAAAGGGTTCCATCCGGGGACTCCATAGTTCTACTGGGGGACTTCAACGCACACGTGCAAATGGGAAAACCATAGTTCTACTGGGGGACTTCAACGCACACGTGGGCAATGATGGAGAAACCTGGAGGGGAGTGATTGGAATGAACGGCCTGCCCGATCTGAACCAGAGTGGTGTTTTGTTATTGGACTTCTGTGCTAGTCATGGACTGGCCATAACAAACACCATGTTCGAACATAGGGTGGTCCACAAGTGTACCTGGTACCGGACCACCTTAGGCCAAAGGTCGCTGATCGACTTTGTAATCGTATCAGCAGATCTGCGGCCGCATGTTTTGGACACTCGGGTGAAGAGAGGAGCAGAGCTGTCAACTGATCACCACCTGGTGGTGAGTTGGATCAGATGGCGCGGGAGGCTGCCAGACAGACCTGGTAAACCCAAACGTGTAGTGAGGGTGAACTGGGAACGTCTGGTGGAAGCCCCTGTCCGTAGGGTCTTTAACTCCCACCTCCGGAAGAACTTCTCGTGCATCCCGGGGGAGGTTGGGGACATGGAACCTGAGTGGGCCATGTTCAGAGCCTCCATTGTAGAGGCTGCAGCTCGGAGCTGTGGTCAAAAGGCTGTCGGTGCCTGTCGTGGCGGCAACCCAAGAACCCGTTGGTGGACACCAGCGGTGAAGGAAGCCGTCAGGCTGAAGAAGGAGGCCTTTCGGGCCTGGTTGGCCCAGGGGTCTCCTGAAACAGCAGACAGGTACCGGGAGGCCAAAAGGACCGCAGCTTCAGCGGTTGCTGAAGCAAAAACCCGGGTGTGGGAGGAGTTCGGGGAGGCCATGGAGCAGGACTTTCGGTTGGCCTCAAGGAGGTTCTGGCAAACTGTCCGGCGACTCAGGAAGGGAAAGCAGGGCTTGGCTCAGGCTGTGCTCAGTCGGGGAGGAGAACTGCTGACCCAGACTGAGGATATTGTCGGGCGGTGGAAAGAACACTTTGAGGAGCTCCTGAACCCGACCAGTACGTCCTCTGTGGAAGAGGCAGAGTCTGAAGACTCGGGGGAAGTCTCACCCATATCCTTGGTAGAGGTCACTGAAGTAGTCAAAAAGCTCTTCAGTGGCAAGCGCCAGGTGTGGATGAGATTCGCCCTGAGATGCTGAAGGCTCTGGACATTGTGCTGTAGTTCCTTGTGTAGACAATCATTTTACATTATGAATTAACATAAGTCAATACTATAAATGTGCCATTGCTTACCTTCAAATAGATTTATCAAAGACCAGGGAACAAGTATTTTGTCACTTTTGACATGTGAATTCAGAAACATGTCATGTTTATTAGTGTAACATATTGCATTTTAAGAACTTTACAAAGCCCCTCTGACAAAATTAAGAGCCAAAGTTCTGGAGAGGTCTGTGTAGGCTCAGATCAGGAACAATGAACTACTGAGGTAGAAAATTATAACAATTTCAAGACATCCCTTGTGCACATTTTTTTTGCAAACAGAACACAACAAAGTGGCAAACTGTAAGCACTCTTATAGAATATCAGTCTTTTCCTCACAAACAGAGCGCCATCTAACGTTACTATGACAAGTCTCGCGAGAGTTTAATATGTGTGTGTGTGTGTGTGTGTGAGAGAGAGAGAGAGCGCTGCAGACACTGAGCAGACGGAGGATTCAGCATCACAGCAACAACATAAAACCGATTCATAACTTTGTGATCGGGCCATCGGCCGGTTCATGCTACGTTTAGACCGATCCAGGGGTCCGTGTACCGATGCACTCGCATCTTTTAAATCAAAACCGATTTTCCGATTCAAATCGGTTATTTGTTACACCCCTCATAATATTGTAATGTACTCAAACTACACCATATTGTTGCCACTAAAATTATGGGGATGTAGACAGAAAAAGCAATTTCCACAATGTAAATACTCTGTACATTAAATTATATTATATAGGAATGCCTGCATGAGTATTAACCAAAGAAAATAAGCCAAATCCATGTTTGACAAAATGTTTACAATTCTTATGACAAAGAATTATTGTCCACCATGTAAGTAATTAAGTTCATGTGAGCCTAACATTGATACACATTCCTCTCTTGAGCATCTAGCAGCGATTATAACTTAACTATCGAGATTCTAAGTAGCTGGAGACAAAGCAATTTTTTATACGTACATAATAAACCCTGAAATATAAAAAAGACTCATTGAAATCTGTAATGTAAACATTATAGTGCTTTTTCATCCATAAAAACCACAGCTCCGCTGTTTACGTGCATTGGTTACCAGGCAGTGTTGTCTGGTCCAATATGGCGGCGATGTTGAAGTATGATCAAAAGACCAATGCAGCGTCGATGTACACGGTATATGTCTATGTTTTGCAGCCCTGTGTGTTAAATATTATCTCTGATAGTTGCTTAAAATTCTCTAAATAAATAGGACTAGGTTGTGTAGACTAGACGTCTCATTACTTCATTTCCTGCATTCTGGTGATGTTTTATGCATGTGAATCACATAATGAGACGTCTAAGTTATAATCGCTGCTAGATGCTCGAGAAAGGAGTGTGTATCAATGTTAGGCTCACATGAACTTAATTACTTACATGGTGGACAATAATTCTTTGTCATAAGAATTGTAAAAAGTCATGTTTGTCAAACATGGATTTGGCTTATTTTCCTTGGTTAATACTCATGGAGACATTCCTATATAATATAATTTAATGTACAGAAAGTATATACATTGTGGAAATTGCTTTTTCTGTCTACATCCCCATCATTTTAGTTGCAACAATATGGTGTAGTTTGAGTTCATTACAATATTATAGTAGTAATATAATTAGGGATGCACCGATACCACTTTTTTTCAGACCGAGTACAAGTACAAGTACTTACATTTGGGTACTTGCCGATACTGAATACCGATACGAGTACTTAATAAAACCATTACAGTTCTAACAATGACTTTGAAAACATGTTTTATTTTCAAATTTTTCATTTTCATCAGATGTTCCTCTGTGAACAAATTAAACAAATATAATGGCACTGCCACACATTTCACTGAAATGTAACCTATTCAGTGGATTTCAGAACCATCCAACATACAACTGTAGCAGAACAACTGAAATGATATGTTATCATAATATGATAACATTCAGTCACTTTCTGACTGTGAAATTAAACAACTACACTTCATCCTCGTACATTTTCTTGGCCGCCTGTATCGCGGTCTCCGGTGAACTAACAGTAGTGAGCCGTTGATTGACTGTTGCTGTCAATCGTAAGGAGCGGGTATTGATGATGATGATGATGATCCGGCGGTCTGTCTGTCTGTCTCACCTCGTTGGGTTCCCACTGCCAAGCGTCAAACGTCGGCTGTCTGAGCGCCTCCACTGTCTCCTTGGACAGATGGTACTACACACACACGCACACACACACACACACACACAAAAACACACACACACATGAACGAGTGGTCGGCTGGTTATCAGTTCGACTTTTACCTCAACTCACCTTGGGGTAGGCGGGCACATCCCGGCGAGGTGTCAGCTTCTTGTTGTCCTCGAGGAAACTACTACACAAACGGACAGAAACAAAAAAAAAGAGAGAAAGACCTTCGGTTTAACGTCAAGTCACCCGAGTATGACGATGTGAAGGTGAATTCATTCTTCATTACTGTCTCGTCATTGAAGTAAACATGTTGACTCTTTAGGATGTTCTTGGATGCTTCCTCGGTGATGGGATATGATGGGAAGATGTGTCCTCGAAGATATACAGTACTGTCAATACGTGAGGCCGTTGTCTAATCTTTGCTTTCCTGCTTGCTCGTATAATCTCGGACACTTCCATAAACTGGGCTCAGCTTTGACGTATACGTACTGTACAGTACACAGGGTCTGCCTTGGAAATGAAAGTTCCCCGAGAAAGGCGTACACCTAATGAGCCACCAAAGAAATGAATCCTAATGACGTTCTAACGAGGTACCTCCTAGCGAGCCACTCCCCAACGAGCTAGCTCCTAATATGCTTGTTTGCTAAACGCTCATTCCAAATCAATGAGATGATGAAATGACGGCGGCGCTCCCGCAGAATCAATGCTTCTCATGTTAATGTCAACTTGAATGGTGTTCTGAGACCTGTTGTTTCTGGAAGCCATCTCCTCGCGGAGCTTCTTGATGTCGCTGCGACA
>PIJE02007313.1:0-12861 GCA_002895965.2 Coryphaenoides rupestris | reverse complement strand
AAGATACCATTGTGTTCTGTCTCTGTCTGGCACCATATAGCCATGTTATCTTTCTTCAGGAGTAGTAAATCTACCATTATTTTGACATTTGTACCCTTGAAACAATTTCCCTGTAACCTTTGCTTGGTCTGTGTATTTGTTCAAAGGGATGGTCTGACAAGGAGCTGGAGATGTTCTGAAGAAGCTGGACGAGGCTTACTTACGGGTTACCGCCGGGAGTTGGATCCACTCCAGCGCCGGAGGCTCCAGCTGTCCATCCAGAGAGTCCTGATCCGCAGCCAAGAACTCGGAGACGAGAAGATCCAGATCGCTGCTCAGATGGTGGGTACTGGCCAACCAGCTCTGTCTCCACTGGGGCTGGATGCACAGAAGTGCTCTGAGACCTCTGAATTTCACCTGTCACGACACAACTCAAAAAACAACAGCAACAATTTAGATGACTCACAAAAAACACACTCACAAAGATAAATGATATGTCAAAGCAACATACAAGCAACACCGAGCAGTAGTAGATACAAATAAAAAGCCTACGTTATAGTTTATATAAATAAGTCTAAAGAATAAAAGAATAATTTAGTCATTTAAAATGACTGTCTGTATTTAGTCGTCTGATAGAGGAAGGAATGAAGGACTTGGGACAGAACATGGTCAGATTAACTGATTATTTGTTTTGCCTTCTGGCACCGCGATGCTGACACCCCGGTGCTGTGTGTCCTTCCTGTTCCAGGTGGAACTGGTGGAGAACCGCACGCGGCAGATCGACTGGCACTCGGAGCACCTCCACGGCACCCAGGAGAGCCCGGAGAGCCACGCCCCTGCACCTGTGTCCTCCGTCACGGCCGCCGCCGCCACCGTGTCCATCATGTCGCCGGTGTCGTCGGTGAGCGTCACGCTGGGGAAGGCGGGGCACCACGACAAGCGACGAGAGGAGGTGACGCCCAGTTTGGGCGCCGTCGACAAGTCGGGTGGGAAACGCTCGCGTCGCCAGAAGAACGGCGAGAACCGCGACAGCTATGGGCGTGGTCGACAAGTCGGGCGGGAAATGCTCACGGCGACAGAAGAACGGCGAGAACTGTGACAGCTACGGCGGCGGTGGTTTCGACCACGGCGAGGACGCGGGGCTCGGCGTGTCCAGGGAGAAGAGGGCCAAGACGTCGTCCAAGAAGAAAAAGCGGTCGAAGGGGAAGTCGGAGCGGGAGGTATCCCCACCGGACCTGCCCATCGACCCGGACGAGCCCACCTACTGCCTGTGCGACCAGGTGTCCTATGGGGAGATGATCGGCTGTGACAACGACGAGTGTCCCATCGAGTGGTTCCACTTCTCCTGCGTGGGGCTGCACCACAAGCCCAAGGGCAAGTGGTACTGCCCCAAGTGCCGCGGCGACAGCGAGAAGACGATGGACAAGGCTCTGGAGCGCGCCAAGAAGGAGCGCTCTTACAGGTAGCGGAGCCGCGTAGCACCATAATAATAACGCTAGCCTGTTAGCTAGCAGCTCGGCGGTGCTGGTGCTGGTGCTGCTGCTGCTTCACGGAAACTTTATTGATAAGTTGAGTCGTGAAGTTCAACTTCCGGTTGGGTCCCAACAAACTCTTTTAGTATTATTGTTATTATTATTATTTGTTACAACGGTTTCATCTGCCAGAGTTTGGACAGAAATACATTCTAAAATGGAAAAAGTACAATTCCCCTTAATTAAAAAATTTATCTCGTGTCAAGTCAAAAAGAAGTCACTTTGCTTGTCTTGATTTAAAAGGGTAATAAAAGATTTTCCCAAAGTCCACAAGTCAGTTTTAACATAAAATCCTCCATAATTGTGGTCTGTCTAATAAATAAACACTTTGTGTAACATCTGTTAAAACAAGTGTCAAATCTCATGTCCATGACAAGGTCTTCCCTTTACACACAGAATGGGCCCATGGTGTTCTGTCAAGTTCACCAATTTCTTAATTCTCATTATTACATTTTTTCTTTATTTTTATTGTCATCATATTATTATCTCTCCCCATGGCACGTGTCGTAGCTGTTAGATGTTTCTCTCCCAAACACATCATGAATATTTGACTAGACCCTGATCTGAGGCCATATCTTCCTACTGGGGGGATTAGGATACAAAGTCAGTCACACTAGTTCTGTGATCCTGCAAGAACTACAATTAATGCTAGAGGTAATATATTCTATATCCTAATATTTTAATAATTAAGCATGTTTTCATCCTAAGATATTGGGACATACGGACATTGGGGATCGAACCCAGTACCTTCCAGGTCCTACAATACGCTATCCTGAACATCAGAACAAACAATCAATAGAATGCCATCACCACATAACCACTGACATGCAGTTTGACAAAGAAAACATTTTAATGACACACATTTAAATGTCCAATCTCTGGGTAAAAAAAAAGTACATGGAAAAAAGTGACACATAATTACTCAGGATGGATGACCCCACCCGCCGTCAAACCAAACTATTAAAACTATTAAACTATAGGGTAGAGTAGATGACAGACTTGTTTCTTGACAATTGATTGTGTTTAATGTGGTTTCATTAACTGAAGTGAAGATTTGCACTTCAATTGTAAACTTCCTTCACTCCTTGTCTCTTTCCATCCTTAACTCCTTGTCTCCTTCCTTCCTTCACTGCTTGTCTCCTTCCTTCCTTCACTGCCTCTGTCCAGGACAGACGTCAGGTGACCAGCCCTTCCCCACCTGGTCAACTGACCGACCGCTAGCTGACTTCTAGCTACTGCTAGTCGCTAACTCCTAAACACTAACTAGTTCCGAACACCTTGTCGCTAACTCCTAGTGCTTAACTCCTAGCTAACTCCTAGCCTTGATGAGCTAATCCCTCTTCTTCTCTGCGGCATTTTTCTGTTTCTGAGGTTTGGAGCTGCTCTTCCCTGGACTCCCCGCTTTCTGGGAGGGAGGAAGAGCTTTCTTCTCCACCTCCTTCTCCTCCTTTTCCTCCTCCTCCTCCTCCTCCTCGGTGCCCTGGGAGGGAGCCTTCCAATGGTACCCCACGTAGCAGATCACGGCCACCACCCCCACGGGGATGCTGAGCACCACACAGCCCACTGCCGGAGACCGCTCAAACAGGGGCTGGAGAGGGGAGAGAGAGAAAAAGAGAGATAGGAGGGAATAGAGAGAGAGTAGGAGAGAGAGAGAGAATGAGAGAGAGTGAGAAGAGAAATAGGAGAGAAAGAGAGAGAGAATGATTGAGAGCATCAACTCATCTCGCCACTTCTGTACTACAGTTACGATTCACTCATTTAGTCATTGAGACGACACCCTACTATGTTGTGTATATATATATAGCATATACAGTGTATTACTACGCAGTGTTACTGCGCAATATAGTACAGTATGTCCTGAGGCATGTGTGTGTGTCTGGCCTTCGATTTTCTCTACAACCACCGCCATCATCAAACGCACTGCGAACACAATAGCACACACACACACACACACACACACACACACACACACACACACACACACACACACACACACACACACATACCTGTTTTTATCTCTCTCTCACTGTCTATGTCTCTCCCTCGCCTGGCTGTGTTTCTTCTCTTGTCTTGTGTGTTGTTGTTGTGTGTGTGTTGTGTTGTCTTGTGTTGTCTTGTGTTGTGTTGTGTTGTGTTGTCTTGTGTTGTGTGTTGTGTGTGTGCCTTTAGATATGGTATCATTGGTATGTGTATGTATACTAATTCCATATATTGATATTGATAGTTGATGAACATTAGTTAATGAACATTAGTTAACAACCCCATCCTACAATGTTAAATCCCAGAAACATAAGCATAGAAAACACATTTTGAAACATTCATCCTGGCGTAGTTAATATCCTAAGGTTAAGGTTTTGAAGGAAAAATTCATCTGCAAAAATCCATATTTTCTCAAGCATCATCGTCTTTATCTCCACTTCATCAGACACAGGAGGGGACCTTCGTCATCTCTGACCTCAACGCTTTTGTCGAGGACTCCGTTCAGGAATTCGAGGAGATGTTCCTCCGTCTCCATGACGATGGGAGGCAGGAAGTAGCCGTCGTTGGACAGGTTCAGCACGATGATGGACGGCATCTGCACCTCGCTGGACACCACATTGCGTTAACTACCATCCCATAATAACCTAACATTGTACCATCAGTGGTAACATGGTGCTACAGTGCGACATAGGACACTCACCCCATCACCAGACCTCTAACGTATTCATCTCCCTCCATGTAACCAAAGTAAAAGTCCCTAGGACAAAAGAGGGCGGGACACTCACTGAGACAGCCAATAGCAATCACATCGCACATGTTGGACGTCATATTCGATCCGATCCGATCACGAAAGTACGTTGAAAGGCATTAAAAGGGCCGGTCAGTGTAACCACAGCCCAGACCCATCAGGGAAGCATCCAGCAGGAGTGGTACAGTACGGAATCCAGTATCCACAGAGACAATCAAAGACCAGTAGACCTACTTGCTGTATAACTCGCCATGGTCCAACGCCACTCTCTCCACCAGGCTTCTAAATCTGAAAGACAACACGCAATGAAAATGTTTCATCTTCCATATCCAAAATATAGCAAACCTTTTAGCCTTTCCACACACAGTTTGGGCAGATCTACAGTATATACATATAGAGAATATCTTTGTAATGTCACCACAATAAGGCGATATATTCATCCGACAAATAACTTGGGAAGTAGTTTATTTTATGTAATCCAGCCTGTATGACCCAGAGAAGCAACATTTAACACACTATCACAACGACCACAATAACCCACCAGTGTCACCCACCCCAGCAAAGAGAGTGTTTACCTTCTGCCCTTCTCCACCGAGGTTATGTCGTCCAGCAGAGCCATGGCCACCATTTTACCTGCAGAACGAAAACACACCCAAATGTCACCAGAACATCCCCAACCCCCAACTCACATGAACAAGGCAAAATGAAAACACAAACGCTACGACACAAGTGAAATGCTATAAATACATCAAACTATCTCCGATATCTTAAGTACTGCAGGCCATAAATATATAGTGCGTTATCATATGTGTACATTTGGAGTATTACGGAAATGTAATCTAACTTAATTAAATTATTATTATCTTCAATGAATGAATGAATGATTCATCAGCGAGTCCTCCTGACGGTCTTCCAGGTGGCGGGTGTGCTACCTGTGTCCCCCATGGAGTAGAGAGTGAAGGAGTCCAGCTTGGAGTACCTCCTGAACCTCTCCCTGCTCACCCACGCCATCAGCTCCCCGTCACTCTCCTCTGGGAGCCGGAGGCCAGACATCAACCACCGGGGGAGAAAGAAAACCAAAAGATGAATGAACTGCACAGCTGGCATCAAGGCTCAAGGAACAACTTTTCACATTCTGGCGTTTTGAAAACGGAATCTCTGGTCCTTCAGATCAACCGCATTTACGTTACGCTTTGTCGCCATCAAAGTACTCGTCATGCATCATCAGAATTGAACGGCAGTTATACTTGCTCGAGGACAGCAGTGTCTCGGACAATAGAGCGCTTGTCTTGCAATCGTAAGGTTGCTGGTTCGATCCCCGGGCTCCGCCTAGCTAAGTGTTGAGGTGTCCCTGAGCGAGACACCACCTAACCCTACCTGCTCCTGACGTGTTGGTTGTTACCTTGCATGGTTGGCACCACCGTCGGTGTATGAATGGGTGAATGTGAGGCAATACTGTAAAGCACTTTGGATAAAAGCGATATATAAATGCAATCCATTTACTTAGCAGCCGCTGGGGATCGAACCAGCAACCCTCTCTTCTCGGTTGCCAGATCACCTTTCAAGATTCAAGTCTATTGGTCTGACACTCACACACACCGTTATAGGTCAGGAACTTCTCTTCTTTGAAGACGACCACCGCAGGCAGCTTGGGGATGCTAACATCCTGGGAGGAACAGAGACAGACATGCGCTGAGTCACGACGTAGCGGCCGTGGTCGCACGCTCACTCGGACGTGTGTGGAGGAGAGCAGACAGCGCCGATGTGGACGGATTGGTACATTCCGATTGGTTGACTGAGCGGCTTAACTGGCTTCCACCAGTCGATCAATTTAGTGAACAAAATCACATGACATGAGACGGCTCCACGGATCATGCTGCCTGGCGTGTACAGGTACAGGTGCAGTTATCAGCTACAGTTATCTGGGAGGAGGCGGACCTTGGGCAGGACGTCCCGGCTGGCAGAGAAGAAGTAGGTGTGGACGATCAGCTCCGTAGCCACAGCGGTGTAGTTGCCCTGGAGACACAGGCAGGCATCCATGTTACACAACCATACGCATGACCAAGCCGAGGCCCCTCCCACGCATGACCACACCCACTGCCATGCCCACTTCCCAGAATCATGACCACATCCGAAACGGATGTGGCTCACTAAAGTATGACGCCTTTAGTGAATGCATGCATGCGTGTGTGTGTACGTGCGTGTGTGTGCGTGCGCGTGTGTGTGTGTGTGCGCGTGTGTGTGTGTGCGTACCTTCAGAGGGGACGGTGCTCCGATGTAAACAAACATGACAGGGTGTCTGTTGAGGATGTGTTGGAACATCTGTGGACTGGGCAGAGCTCGAACCGCTGGTCTGGAAACACAAGGCCGTCTGTCAGAACCATAGCATACCATTGTGGAGTGTGTGTGTGTGTGTGTGTGTGTGTGTGTTTGGTGGCTGGTTTAAGCAGCCTGATGTGGCCCAGGCTGGTGAGACTCTGGGGGGCTGCTGGGTGAGGCTGTACACCTGTGACCTGTTTGCCAGCAGAGCCATACCATAGTACCATAGTACCACCATAGTACAAACACAGTACTAATGTAGTATCGCACATTATCACTTTATATCGACAAGCCTCTTCTTCTTTATCTTTTTTTTTATCCACGACACAAAAATACATTCTCTGTTCTTTTTTATTTATTTCTGTATTTTACCCGGCAACACGGTTAGCAAAGTCGATGATGTCATCCTTGGTTCTGGGCCCTTGGTGGAGATACTTCACGTCGTTCTTCAACCTGACAACACACACACACACACACACACGGGTCCACATGTGTTCAGCATAGATACTATACTCTACGATACTATACTATAAATATACCCATATATGCATTTATACAGGCAGCGCTTTGCATAAATATACCAAGCGTTTTGAAAGTATACTGGGGATCATAGTGTATTGACAAGCACAGGATGACACTGAAATTAAATCTCAAAAGATGAACAATATGTACAATACATTACAATACCATGTAACTATTAAGGTATGAAAGGAGTTAGATGGCATTTCCATAGTATTTACATGTCAACACCCTGTTAGGTGCGTTAATAACCAGAGCAGATGATAGTAAGGACTTACATCACGATGGTTGGATATCCTCTTACTCTGAACTCTTTAGAAAGGCCTGCAGACACACGCACACACACGCACACACACGCACACACACACACACACACACACACACACACACACACACGCACATCACAGGTCTGGCTTCCTGCTATGTGGAAAAAGCAGCTGACAAACGCAAACTCATGTTTAGCAATTCTACCTTGAATCTCAGTTCAAGTTTCCCAATTAGCAATTCCTCGGGGCCATCCAGGGACCTCACTCAGCCTATAGTTAGACGGCGTAAACGAACTCCTCAACCCCCAACCCTCAACCCTCAAATAAACAAGGGAATAGATGAGAGTAACCCCCTTGCTAAAGGGCAACAGGTCATGGTGAACAGGTCAGTTCATGTTATGATCCATATTAGTAAGGCGAGGCAAGGCAGTAGTACAGTAGTAGTAGTACAGTAACAGTAGTAGTAGCAGCATACTAGCAGTTTGCTTTCAGTGCTCGTGCTAGTACCCGGCTAGTCTTTTGTTTTTACAAGTTAAGACGCTCCAAACACGTCACACTTCAATAAATACCCGTTCTGGATTGTATCTTATCTATTAGCCTATACAACTAGAAGGCCGTTGACGTGTAGACTGCAGACCCGACATGACTGTGATGCACAGCGGGATGCTAACTGTTGCACAAGCAGCTTACGGTATAGGATTAAGACTTAAGACACATGAGATATGCTACTAGGAGCATCCTAACTGGAGACATAGAAATACAGCCTGATAGAAGCTGATAGAGTCTGTCCAGTGGGCGCTGGACCAACCACAAAACGATCTGGTGGTGGAACACACACATTCTACAACACTCCCCCCCCCCCCCCCCCCCCCCCCCCCCCCTCTCCAGTACCACAGCCAGATTGTTCTAGAACCCTGAACAAGCATATTTCTAGAACAGTTATTGGGCTCAGTCTCCGTGTGTATGACACACACGCACAAATACACACACACACACACACACACACACAATTTCCACATTCATGCGTGCAAGTAGAATAGAGACAGGAGTAGTGGCTGGGGTGTTCGACTCCAACCCGAAAGGTACTGGGTTCGATCCCACACATTAATCTGTGTCTCCCACTGCCACTAAATCTAATCCTATTATTGTAAACAGAGGACTCAGCCTTCTACAAACTGATTCAGCTGTTTCTAGAAGACTGTGGTTGTACTGGGCAGCTCCCAGTGTCCACCAGTAGATGATTGTGGTTGTACTGGGCAGCTCCCAGTAGAACCACCACCAGCAGCAGAACAGTGGTTGTACTGGGCAGTTCCGAGTAGAACCACGAGCATCAGCCAAACTGTCATTGTACTGGGCAGCTCCCAGTAGAACCACCAGCAGCAGAACTGTGGTTGTACTGGGGCAGCTCCGAGTAGAACCAGCAGCAGCAGCAGAACTGTGGTTGGACTTGGCAGCTCCCAGTAGAAACCACCAAGCAGCAGTAGAGCTGCGGTTGTACTGGGTAGCTCCCAGTAGAACCACCAGTAGGACTATAAGTATCTCTTGAACCTTCCAGGTTGTCCCCAGTGAACCCTATAACGGTGCCGCCAGCAACCAGCACCAGACATGGGTCAGGGGGCTCCGACGCAGGTCCTCCTCACCTGATGTGGGGCCGTGGCGTCCGCCTTGCCCACGCTGACGAGCGAGCCCTGACTCCGGAGCTCCGAGCCGATGGCGTGCCACACCGGGTCCAGACGGCTTGCAGAAGGCGCACCACGGGGAGTAAACTGGACAGGAGAGACGGGACTATGGACTCACGAGGTCGGTTGGGGTGATTCAAGGTTCAAAAAGATTTTCTTCTCATTTACATTACATTTACATTTAGGGCATTTTGCAGACACTTTTATCCAAAGCAACTTACAAAGAGTACATTTGTTGAAAGAGAGACAGCAATATATCGCTATGGTGGATAAAGATAAGAATAGAGCATTCAAGCATTCATAGTTGCAAGGCTAATAGAACGAGTTTCATAATTGCTAGGGTGCCTGTATAAGTAGCTGGGATAAGAGCAGACGTGCAATTCTGAGCACGTTATCATCATCTAAGAATATCAATACCATTGCCAACTTGTTTTGTTTGTTGTTTTGTTGTTTTGTTTATCTTACTTATTTGTTCACTGAATGTCTGATTACTTACATATCTTACTTATATTTACTTTGCATATCTTATTTCTCCTTAGGCTTATTCACTGTAAATTTGTAAATGTATTATTTTATTATTCTATTGTTTATTATTCTATTGCTATGCTTACGTTGTTGGTATTTTGAGCAACCTCTGCCACAAAAATTTCCTTCGGGATTAATAAAGTTCTATCTTATCTTATCTTATCATAAGATTCAAGATTCCTTGATTGCCATGTGTGACAAGTACAATGGAATCCTTACTCCCCATTCGCTCCCGCAGTATTCTTCTAAACATAAATTGTAAGTACTTAATAACTTCAGTAAATAGTGAGAAGTAAGAGTAACAATATATACAAGAAATTGTGCCCGCGTATACTGTATATATATTTTTTATAATAGCATGCTAGATGCTAGATTATGACTACATTACACCCATTTCCCCACTTTGACTGCATAGATAAGATTTCAGGTGTCACAGTTGAATGTACAGAATATTATAGCATAGGCCTAATGAAGGAGAGATAGAAAGGGGATACATAAAAAATTAAATCACAAAGAATCGTAGGCTACTTATAATATTATAATACAATACCTCAATCAGCCATATTTCATTCTCTCCTTTGGTTTCCATAAACCTGGAAATCACAGATAAGCTGATTTAACACCATAGCACAGAGTTTTGTATTGTGAAGTATAGCAGAGTGGGCTTTTCATTAAAAGTTAATAACTAACATAACAGTATAGCCCTATAATTAAAGAAAACAACAACAACACTTACGTATCATCTAGTTCCTCTACGAAGGCGGACACAGAGCAGGTCTGCAGGACGAGGAGCAGCACTAAGCACAAGAAAGCACTTCAATTAAAAACCCTCATTAACCCTTCAAACAGCATAGAATCACAAAGACAACATGACTAAAGAAGTGAGGCTCGGAGATGTTTAAGGTAGACTCAACAATAATCATCGATCGTGAGGCTTAGCAATGGTTCTACCTGTGAATAGGACGGTGGTCTTCATGTCGATCACCTCCAACCAGAGTCCTCATCTCCAAGTCCTCGCTGCCGCCCGCCGGGAGGTCGGAGCGTCTAATCCGCCAAGGTGGGCGGGGCTAGACTGGGTGGGCGTGGCATCTCATCAACGCTTGTGCGAAGACGTCATGATGAACGGATTGCATTTTTATAAAGAGCTTTTATCCAGTAGTGATGGGAATTAAGGCTCTTTGAAGGTCGTATGGCTCCGTTCCTTTCTGAGAGCCGTTCAAAATAGGCGTTTTTTTACGAGGTTTATCTGCGAAATAATCACCAGGATAATGATTGACTGTATTAAAGGATAATGATTGACTGTATTGCCAGACCTTAATGTCAATGATCTGCATCTGTAAACATGACACAAGTTGGCAAAAGTTGGCATAGCACAAAATGTTTGAATAAATGTACTGGAGTTGCACTGAAGCTCACCATGGTGTGCACCTTGCTGTGTGTAATTAATTAAAAACTAACCATACAAATGAACATAAACTGAGACAGTGTTGATATGAACATTTTGATTTTATTGGCACAGAACATAACAATTGAACCCTAAACCCACCACTATTTCCTTCTCATACAAAAAAAGACTTGCAGGTAAAAATCTGGCAGAACTTGGCATTGCTGGATCTGCGTTATCCTGGTTAATTTCCTACCTGACAGATCGCACCTATCAGGTCACATTGAAACCGGAGTCCCCCAAGGCTCAGTACTACTTCTGTTCTCCTTATACACTAGATATCTAGGCTCTGTAAATACATCCCACGGATGTAATGGCAACTGGTAATGGCCTACATGGCTGTCAGATGGCAGCAGAACTGACCCATACCTCCAAACATTAGTCAGACCCCACGCCCCAGCTTGAGTGCTCCGCTCTACAACGTCGGCTAGACAACTGGTACCACCATCACTAAAGACAGGGAAACATGGCTCTGCCTGCCAAGTCCCAACTCTTCTCTGTTCTGGCTCCGCAGTGGTGGAATGAGCTCCCGGTTGACGTCAGGATGGCAGTGTCGCTCACCAGCTTCCGCAAGAGACTCAAAGACCCACCTGTTCAGAGTTCACATGGACTCTACATAACTTAGAATTGATCATTAGAATCAATGATACCATTAATAGTTAGCATATATTGAATGGTTCAGAGTTATTTACGCGACAGAGCCTGTCTTCATCAAAATATTCAAGAAAAAAATCAGTTACAATGTAAGAATGTTTATTAAATTAAAGTTGGCAAATGGCATCAAGTAAATATTCCCTAAATACAATAAACAATGCACAACCTGAAGTGTGTGTGTGACAGAATATGTTCCTCGTTTGTAATCATGTGTATTTTCCATGTGTGACAATCAGATCCGATCAAGCGATAGGGAAATAAAAAGGTTTTATTTCTGGAGGTCTGGATCCTTTCCATAATGTTGTCACACTCTGTATATAATGTGTATCTGAGCCCATCTGTGGCAGATGTATGTTGACAAAGACAAAGGTCAACTCGCTCTCATGCAGGCACACACATGAAATCTCATGGTTTTCATCTCACATAGCAATACCACCATTAACTAACTAACTGGCAACATATCTGGAGTGATGCAGAGCTGGTAAGGAGATGCAGTGTGTCCATGTGTGTGAGTCTGTGTTTTCTCAGGGTCACCTGCTGCTTGAAGCCACTGCTGCAATCGGGGAATGGGAACGGCCGCTCGTCTGTGTGTGTGTGAGAGTTGGTGCCTGTTCAGGGTCCCCAGCCTCCCGAAGCGTTTGCCGCACTCGGCGCACTCGAAGGGCTTGATGTCAAGGTGCACCATGTTGTGAGACTGGAGGGCATCTGGCGTCTTGAACCGCTTGTTACACACGGAGCAAGGGAACGGCCGCTCACCTGTGTGTGTGAGTCTGTGCTGAAACAGGTGCGCCCGCCGATTGAAGTGCCTGCTGCAAACGGGACAAGAGAAAGGCAGCTCGACCGTGTGCCTGTGTTGGTGTTTTTTTAGGATCATCTGACTCCTGAAGGGCTTGCCGCACACGGCACACTCGAATAGCTTGTCGAGGTGCACCAGGTTGTGTCTCTGGAGGTCACACTGCCGAGTGTACTGCTTGTTACACATGGCGCAAGGGAACAGCGGCCTGTCCGTGTGTGCGCGTAAGTGGTTCTTCAGGGAGGACTGAAGTGAAAAACTCTCACCGCAAAAGGTGCAAGAGATCGGCTCGCCCGTGTGTGTGGACATCAGGGGGTTCGGGGTCGTCTGGTCCAAAAAGCGATCGTGACCCTGGAAGGGCTCGATGCTGAGGTGCGCCAGCTTGTGATCCCGCAAGTCATCCTCCCTCATGAACTGCTTGTA
>PIJE02007312.1:0-12862 GCA_002895965.2 Coryphaenoides rupestris | reverse complement strand
CACACACACACACACACACACACACACACACACGGTGTTAGAATAAGCTACATTTAATTTCCCAATCAGCTGTTGGTATGAGTAGATAATGAGATGCTAATAGCCAAGGGCCCTAGTATTCCCAGAGCCCTGCAGAGAGAGAGAGAGAGAAAGAGAAAGTGCTTAGGATTGCATAATTAGCAGATAGATAAGGAAATGTCTGCCTCAGCCAGTGTCTCCACTATGCTTGGATCCCATTGGTCAGGGGGAGGGGGCAGGGGGCAATGTGTCAGTTGTGTTTATTATTTCTCTTATGTTTATCATATCAGCAAAGTCAGGGTGTTTGATTATCAAGGACATGGCTGTGGTAGTAAAATGATGAAACAACATCAGCATCCGTTGAACATTAAAATGCACACGGCAAAGAACTCAAATCCAGTTACTCCTTCGTCGTCTGGCCCAAGAGAGCACAAAAACACAAAGATATATAAACTGATGATTGTCTATACAATACAGCACGGACTGTATCCTTCCAAAAACCTAAAACATGAGACAAGAAGATGGACCCTGAAGAAGTGTGGCCCTGATCTGATAATGAGAGATTACAACGCATGATCAAAGCTGTGACGATGGCGGTGAGAACGTTGAAACCTCCCGAGTGTACTTGACTGCAACGCAGAAAAACCGCAGCAGAAAGCAAGGCAAGAAAACCAGCAGGAGGGAAAGAAAAGTTGGAGGAGCTCTCCAGCAGCCGTAAGAGGGAGAGGAGGTTTATTTTAGTGCCATTTAAAGGGCTCCTATTATACCACCAGGTGCGAGTGTGATTAGCCGTTACAACGCAGTTTCAATGTCTCCGGCTCATGACATCACAAGTGGGAGTGTCCACCCGGATGTATGCTGGATAGATCAGCCTACTAGTTGCTACAGTCCACTGGGTAGCCCCCCTTTAAAACCCCTCACTGTTTAACCACCTCTGACTCAGCTCATGATCCCTTAAGTGCGCTTATCACGCATACACAGGTCCACGTTACTGTATGTCCCGGCTTTGGCTGTCTCATCACATATGACATTGAACAACATGCACACAGACACCATCATCACATGCCAAAGAAAGACGGAGTCCCACTAGGTCGAGACGTTTTGATACAACGCATTTGTGCCAAATAAGTGACGTGTGCTTTAAAAAGAAAAAGCACTGGTTTTAGAGTTTACGAGAATACCTATGCATATTTTGCGGGCCTCGGGTGTCTGATATGCATACATGAGACGCGGATGCGGTCCAGCTGATTTTATGATACAAAAAAAGATAACTTTCATTAAAAACCAAGTAATTACATACAGATAATATTTGAATTAATGTATTAGCTCCCATAAGATGGCCCTGACATGACCACTAGTGAATTAACTACAGTTAAAAGACAATGTCAGCATCAATAGACATTAGGGGTGTAACGGTACGTGTATTCGTCCCGCGACTTCACGGTACGGACGTCACGGTTCGGTACGTGCAGCCATACGACGAATACGTCTGAGTCACACTCCAATCCAGAAGGTGGCGATAAAGCACCTCAACGCTGTTTGCCGACCGCCATTAAGGAACAAGAACAGCAGAAGAAGACCTAAACAAGATGAAGCGGACGCTTTCACGTTGACTATGACTATGAGTGCAACTGAGACACAGGAGCTAGAAGACCCGCCTGCTACTTTCAAATCAGCTGTGTGGGAAAATGTCGGGTTCGCAGTGGACTACAGCGGCGATGGAGATCTGTAAAGAGAGATGAAGCTTGAGTACCTTTAAGAGATGCATATGACCTTTCAGATTCACAAGTTAATCACAAATGTGATACATTACTCCTAAAGGCACTGATTTTATTTTATCTCATATTTGACATATTTTGTATTTTCACACCAGGAGATGTTATTCAGTTCTGTATTGCTTTTTATTTTGCATCAGCCCTAGGCCGAAATAATTGAAACACTCCTTGTTATTATTTATTTTGTAGTATTTTCAGAACATGAGAGCTGCTTTTCAGTTTTGGAGCTTATTGAACCTTTTAGTTTGACGTCATCCAACATAACAACATGTCCTATGGGGACAGTGTATGTTTGCTGTTTACATTTAACTGTATAATACAGCATATGGAAAAGTTTGAGTTCTTTATTTTTATAATGAAGTTACCAAAGTTGCCAGTTTGCAAATACTACCTGGCCTGCTACCTCAGTACCTCCCTACTAGCATGTTTTGTTTTCCTCTGTCTTTTTTGGGAGGGTCGGGCTTAAGCTTTGAATGTTTAAATATAGCTTAAGTGGAACAAATTGAAACACTGTACAAGTTTTATTTTTTATTCTATTTATTTTGTACTTTTATAACATAAGAGATGCTTTTCAGTTTTGTAGCTGATTGTGACCAATTGCTTTTTGGTTTTTTTATCAGCCCTACATAGAAATATGACCGACGCAAGAGTGTATGTTCACTGTTGTGTTTACTGCTTGATACACTACAGGGCCAGACTGTACCAACTATCTCAGGGGGGACTATACGACACTAGGTGGAACTAAGTATAACTTGCACTACTGTCTGTTCAAAATAAATTAAAAGAAACCTAGCCTTATGCATTTGGGATTTTTGTTGCTTTTTTCCTGTTGTACCGAACTCGTACCGAACCGTGACCCCAAAACCAAGGTACGTACCGAACCGTGGCTTCTGTGTACCGTTACACCCCTAATAGACATACTGTATATTTTTGGTAAAATACAAGTATCACACGATTCAAACAAAGCAAATAAATGGAGGCATGAGACGACGTGTTGTCTCTAAATATTACCTGTAATACTACCTCTCATCTCAACATTATGTGCAATATTCTTAATATTCTTTCCATCATGTGCAATACGTCCCCTAACCATTATTATTATCACAGTATTACACTTCAATTATGCCAAATTGTGTTTGCCGTCTGAATATCTTATCTTGCCTATATATTTGTATATTTTGACTGTACATTTGTAAATTTGTTAGTTTATTTTTATTATTCTGTTGATTTCTCTATTGTACTGTATTGCTGTGCAATCTGGCACAAGAATTTCCTTCGGGATTAATAAAGTTCTATCTTATGTCCCCCACACAAAGACAAGGCTTACTGTGGAGGCAGGAGAAGCATCCCCAACAAGGAGGAGGAGGACACTGGTCATGTGTCCAAAATGCAGTCCATATGCACACACACACACACACACACACACACACACACACACACACACACACACACACACACACACACACACACACACACACACACACACACACACACAGTTGGGGTTAAGGGCTCATTTGTGTTAGGTGCCAGATCCCCTGCTGCTGCAACTGCCTGATTCCGTGGGCACCGCGTTGACTCACACTCGGGGTCATGACTAGTGTTCAAGCGTGTTTTCAAAAATCCCCGATCCAAACACCACGGCGGCACCACCACACAGTACACACATATGCTGGTCGCTCCCTCCACCCACCCTCCCTCCCTCCCTCCTCCACCCGCCTGCTGCCAGACTCTCTGGGCTGGCCGACTCCAAGGCGGGTGGGCGGATGGAGCGTTCAGTGTAGTCCTTGCGTAGGAGTGTGCTGTGATCCAAGCAGGACGATAGGGGGGGGGAGGGGGAGGGGGAGGGGGGGATAGTGTCAATGTTAAAAAGAGAGAGAGAACGGCGAAACAAGGATTTTCCTGTGGTCGCGAATGTCACGGCATAGTCACCATCATAGTGACGGGTGGCTGTTGAAGCCCACGAGAAACTTGTCGTTGTGGCTCATTCAGTGAAGTGTTTGTTTTTGTGTGTGTTTGCCTGCAACTGACTGAAATCTAGCGTTGGTTGAATATTCCATTATTTGTAAAGAATTGAAAAAGCCCAGGAACGTGTTTATGTTGTACAAATATTCACCCAAGACATGTATTCCAAATCCTTTTAGCAACTGCAGTGTTACAATAGTGTGACCGAAATGGATTTCCTGGGTGTACACATGACGGAGAGGCACGAAACACAAGAAGAAGAAGAAGAAGAGCCATGCAATGCATCATGGACATTGTCGTCAATAGCTTGTCGTCCACAGCTTGGGACACTATAATATGAATACAAACACGGCTGTGCCGGTGGAACGTCCCTCCAAGAGTGAAAAGGCTTCTTAATCAGGACTCAACACTAACTTAATAGTGGTTGCCAGGCTGGCACCCAGGCATCATATTTGTAACTTTTGTTGAGAGTTGTGGATGTATTAACCTTGTGGACCGGTGACTTTCCACTCTGCCCTGTCGGCCTACGTGGCTATTTAGCTTCACTCTTATCTCTTAGCCGTGAGAGGCCTTTAAGATGCGCTCACTTCTTCAGCCTTGGAAAACAACTGTCCTTGCTTCACAGACAGACAGTCTGGCAAGCTCTGTTATGTCTCCATGCAAGGCCATAATGCTAATAACTTCTGCATTCTTTTCTTCCATCCCAGAGGCATGACTAGCACATCCAAAAGCCCTCAGCAGGCATCGGTGAGGGCTGAAAACACCCACCCACAATAAAATGTAGAAATTGAATAATTTACATTTTGACACTGTTTGGATGCTTTCAACTCTTTGTTCGTCTGACTTCTGCATTTGCAAACAACATGAAAAGTGAACTATTGTCATTTTTACCCGGACAAGTGACTTCTGTGCCTGGACCAGTGAAAGGTAAATGGACTTGTCCAAAGTGCCTAAAAATGTTAATGTCAAGCCCTGATTATTAATCTTATCTAATTTTGTATAAAACAAAATATAACATGATTAAATGCTAAAACCTATCATTTAATTTTGGAGTGCCACAACTTTCTTGCCCCCTCAAAAACTGAGAGGTGCAATTAAGCCATCCCTTGTACCGTTTAAAGGGCCCTATTACACCACCATGATGACTAGATCAGTGTACGAGTCGATGCAGTGGACTGCACCAACTGGTACACTGATCTAGTCAGCTTGCATCTAAGAGGTGGACACTCACCATTGTGACACCACAATGACAATTTTAGTCATATGACGACTTGAAATGGCTTGTAATGGGTAATCACGCTCACACCTGGTGGTATAATAGACCCCCTTTAAGAGGTTGATTTCAAACACGCAGCTCTCCACCTGACCAGATGGGACAGCTACCTACACTTTCCCTTCCCCCAGAATAAGAAGTGAAGCCAGCACGGCAACACAACATAAAATAAACTATGACTAGGACATAGATCCAGGGGATAAAAAATAAAAACCTGGTGTGCAGCAGACGAGGAGATCATACCATACCTTGGATTTGAGGGCAGAGTATTCATCAGTGCCAAGTTCCACATTCTTGAAAGCGGTGAGGTAGTCGTAGCTGATGATGGCCGTCTGCAAAGGGGGCAGGGTGACAATTTGTTGCCAAATCAGTGAGTAAAGGCTTGATTATATTATCGTACTCAAGTATGAGAAGACTTCACACATTCGTGAAATAGGTGACAATAGGGTCACCCTCAAAATCATGACACACAATTTGCTTTGATATATAGAAAAAAAGATGAGGTACGCTGAACTTGTGGGGAAATCCGACACCTGTCTGTAATATCGCTGACAAATGCATAGGTATACGCATATCAACACATACATAGTAAGCTGCCTCTCACTGTGGCAGCTTACAAAATCAATGCATCTGGGGCCTCAACCAACCAGAGGATCCAGTCAAAAGAGCAAAGGGCCTCTACCCAACAGAGGGTCCAATCAGAAGAGCAAAGGGCCTCTACCCAACAGAGGGTCCAATCAGAAGAGCCAAGGGCCTCTACCCAACAGAGGGTCCAATCAGAAGATGAATTGACAGATTCATTGATTCATTGACATAGCGTATCAATAGGCCTAGGCCTATTGATACGCTATGTATGCAGATACATTGATCTTGTAAACTGCCACTCACTGTGGCTGCTGCACGGCCAAAGCGGATGATGCTGAGGTCATTTGGGTCCAGGTGTTGTGTGGTGTACAGGTAAACCCCAGATGTTGCAAACACTGCTGTAGCCAAGGAGGAGGACACCTTCAGCAGCCTGCCAGCCATGAGAGGCGCTGAGAGGCAAGAGGGACACAACAACACACATGAATGAGCTTGACTGCGTGACATTGTGACATGGACTACGATTTTCAGTGTCCAAATATGATACATACATTGCCATCGCGATCCGATTTAAAAAATAAAATATGCATTCATTGACTCCACATTCATCTAATCCAATTGCCCTTTTAAATGCCAGTGTCGCATATGCAAGGAGTGTTTTGCAAGATGCATGTGTTTTAACCGTAGCATCTCCCCCCAAAAGACAACTATTTAATGGACACGAAATGAGAGTATGAGTGAACATGACATGTGTCATGTGTCATGTGAACGGTACCTTGTTTAAAGCTCTTGGATCCACACGTTGAGCCGCCGGTTACTTTCCGACCTCTCAGTCTGTTCCGTGTTTATGTTCTGACGTCATCACAGCGCGCCATACACATGGTTCTTATTTAACCCATTTAACCCCAAACATGACACTATTCAGATCATGTGCCATTAGTAACCCATTGAAATCGTTATTTTATTTTATTTTTCATGAAAGTGTGTTTTATGGTCGGCCACAGTGAATAAGACGAAAGACAAAAAAAACAAACCAATATATATCAACATTGTTACTTTATTGCAACATACATTGTATTGTATGCATGTATTGAAACATTAATATTCTAACTTTATTCCAACATTTTAACTTGTACTTTAGCGCAATATTCATTGTATCATTGCCACTGTGACATTTTAGTGCAACATTCACTGTATAGCAGTTGTGTGCTTTATTCACATTGAACATAAAGGTCATATTTAGGATACATTTAGCCTGTACAATATGCATTCAAGTGGCCTACACTGAATAAAATTAAATAAATATCCATATACCATATAGAGGTAGGCTTCAGAACCAAGTGCACGATTAGTTTGTGCAGTCAGACATTCTGTCATACAGTAGCATTGAACATAAGGGTAACATTTAGGATAGAGGTAGCCTGTAGAATAGGGATTTTGATTAACTTTGACCTGAACTACTATCAGTCAGTCCAACTGTAATACAGTATGTCTTGAATCAATTGACGTTTTCCAAAAACATTTCAGGTCTGATTCTTTTTCGTCATCTATAGTCATTGTACTGCTTCTCACCCTTTATTGACTTTTCTATTTTTGTTTTATTGGCTACAGCCCTTTTCATTCACTTTTATCTCCTTTTCTACTGTCCATGGTATATCTTGAAGCACTCAATGTGCAGTGGCACGCTGCATTTCTCACATGCATAGGTAGTGCGTTTGTCACAATGACGGCATCTGTGGAACTGGTGCATTGTGTTGATTGGCCAGTGAGAAGCTTTGTCATATCTTGCCTGACCTTCAACAGTAGCAGCCAGTAGAGATCTCCTTCCCTGGCTCAGTGGTTTTGTGCCAAACCTTTGCATAAGAGACTGTGCCACTATGTGTGAGAAGGTCAGCAGGTCGATGGTCTCTCCCATAAAGTATTCATAAAATAAATGGCTGTTTAAGAGCACTGTTGAGAGACCGTACAAAGATGGGCCACCACCACTTCTTAGACCTGATCGAGATATGGTATCTTGAAACATGTTGGTCATGAAGGTCTACACCACCCATGTGCTCATTGTATTGGTTGATGCATTTTGGTTGTGGGACTTTGTCAAACGCATGTCGCTCCTTGTTCTACCTCTCAGGATCAGCTTTGGCGTGTATATAACTATGTGTTCTGGAAATTAAGCAACGGTCGTGTAGGCTTCGTGTGCGTTTGAACCGTATCAAACGTCAGTTGTGATTGCGCACATTATCTTGAGCCCTTTTAAATATTTTGCTAGAAACTTGCATTGAAAAATCATTCTTAAGGTTAAAAATTGTTAGCCTGTTTAACTCCACAAAGCGATTAACTCACGCTACACTATAATTCATGACCAGGAAGGAGAATTAGAGAATGGTGGCCATGATTGCATATCTAATTCGAACTTGTTATTTACGTTTGCTGTGTTTCAACGTACAATGGATACACTGTCATAGGTCTCTACTGGTGCTAAATAGGTCACTCTGGTAATCTTGTGTTCATTCTTCTACTGTAAAATTGTCTTTCAAATTGTGCTCTTAAAATTGAAAGTTATCCTGACCGAACTTACACATACAAGCACCGGCATCAGTGCCAGGGACTGAACTCATTGGAAAGAGTACGCCTGCACATGCTTGCCACTCATGTCGGGCTCTTATCTAGAAGCTACAGAGCCTCCTGTCACCTATATTATCACCACCACACGGAAAACTAAATGGCAAACGTGTATATGCATCGTTTCTGAGTAACACTAGTGAGCCGTTTATAATGTCAGTTTTTCACAATGTTTTGTTTGGTTATCCTTAAGGTGTCATGGTTAGGGGGGCAGAATGCACTCAATGGTAGCCTCGAGGCCATCCTGATCTTGTCTGCAGAGAAACACAATGTGAACATGTGGCACCAGATCAATGGGCCAGCTTCAGTCATTTATCAGTCACATTACCAGGTTTACAAATATGGATAATCTAGACCTAGTTTTCCAGTTGTGAGGTCTTCACTCATGTCCAATGAAAACCACTTCAGAGCAAGATGGTGACTAAAACCATACAATCTGCTCTGCTATATACACGAATTTGCTAAAAACAGGGCAATAAACAGGGGGGTGAAAATAACATGTATTCTTTGAGCATGTTGTCTTTTATTCTTCAACAATATTCCTGTCAGATATGTCTGCAAGCATATCTACATATCTGCTTTAGTAAACAAATCAATGGAATGTGGAGAATATGCCCTAAACATTGCTTTTAAAAAAGATAGATGCAATATGCTTTTAATAATGCATCAAATCAAATATATATATATATCTACCTCCAAAGACATATTTGATGGTTGTGATTGTGACAGAGATCGCTGGATACATTGATGCTTCACTCACAACATGTGTGCTGTGAACCAATTTTTACTACTACAGAGTAAAACAAATTGTTATTGCAAGATGACATGGACACCAAAAAAACCCCAATAATAATTCTTGTTTATACACAAAAGCCTAAATGCTGAAGCTGTCTTCGGACTCTTTGTTCGTCCTTGAACCAGCAAATACTTTTAAGTTCTTCTGGACTTGAATCTGAAAAGCAATAAAAAAAAAAAACACACACACACACACACACACACACACATGCATACACACACACACACACACACACACACACACACACACACACACACACCACACACACACACACACACACACACACAGCTTGACACAGTCACTAACAACACTAACTACCACACAGCTCTATATCTATCCCAAAAACGCGAACACTATACACCAGTACGAGCACCCCTATCCACCTCACCTAGTCACGCTGTACAAACACCAGCCCACCCACAATTCACTACGTTCACCCGCGGTGTCAACCATGCAAGGTAACAACCAACACGTCAGGAGCAGGTAGGGTTAGGTGGTGTCTTGCTCAGGGACACCTCAACACTTAGCTAGGCAGATCCCGGAGATCGAACTAGCAATGATGATGCAAAACTTTTCAGAAACCCAGAAACATTGAAAAGAGCACAGTACACTTATGTTACAAAAAGGGCTAATCTGCAGACTAATCTTATAGTTTAAAAACAATCTTAGACTGATCAGTTACCGTGGCGACTCATGCCGTGAGCCTAACCTGGAGCAAACCTGCTATCTGGCAGGTTAGCTCAGAGATAACTCTGCCCACAGCTGCAGTTTCACCTTATTTCTGTCGTCTCATTGGTTTAGATTATGATAACGAACAACTTGACATGCTCTTATGCAAAACAACTGTAATCCAAGGTGCATCGTTTTCCTTCTTGTTAGTATTTTAATCAAACAATAGAAATGTAATGTGAAGTTTCTAGATTGAAGTCATATGTGATTCATAGCCCACTCTGTTGGTTCTACACACCCCCACGCCTACTATCCATCCATATATATATATATATATATATATATATATATTATATAATATAATAATATAAACACATCATATATATTATATATATATATATAATATATGCCCAAGCCCGCCATGGAGTGTCTTATTGGTCCACCATTAGGCGCCGTCTTTCGCTAAATACTAATAGATTGCGCGCCGTCTCTCTCCGCGCGTCATCTCCCCAATCGCTCGGCGCAGTCGTATTGGGCTTTCCTCCCAGCTTTCCCCACCGTGTGCAACTACTCCTGCTCCTCCTTTCCGAAGAGTAACCTGAGGCCAATGCATATACACATGTGAAGGCAGTCGAAATATAGAAACTATTGAATTAACATTGTTTGGCTCCGAATACAAACGACAGGTAGTAGTTTGCAGGTGAAATGGACACACTTTATATGCAGAAAATCGTTCGTCGAGTCATGTTACAAGTAGCTGGCACTCTTCAGTAGGCTGGTATAGGTAAGTAGTCCGCACGCAAGTATACCATTATTATATATTTTTGTTATTTTTTATCACCAATTAAAAACATACTGTGTGGCGATTCCATGGTGATGTCAACTTCAACCAATTCAATCACTGAAATAAGAATGACACCTTGGGCAATCCCTGATCGATCACATTATCAGGGTGCAATAGATGCTTTTGAAGATGCACCTGAACGCCCATTTTTCAGGTTCAGCTTATCCGGGTTTGAATGAACTGAACGAAATCTGCCTTTGTGAAACGGAAACTCAAGCCAGCTCAAGGAAGCGCTTGCTCGCGTCAGAGTTCTAGTTCAAAATTAAACCGATCCTAACCTGCTCTGTGAAATACAGCCCTGATCTAAAGTTTACAAATGAAGAGGCCATTCACCTTTGATCCCTCCAGCACATGAGAGTCCTTCTGTAATGCGTTATTTAAACCATCCTCCATTGCAAACGTTATCCAGCACAACCCTTTGTGGAAGCCTGTCTCCTTGTCCTGGAGGGGTAGAAGATAAAATCATGAATCAGTCAGTCAGTCAGTCAGTCAGTCCAAATGTATTACCTCCTTCGTCCATCAGGCGGTAGAGACTAAAATCAATGAATCAGTTCGCACCCACGTCCGAAAGAGACAAATCAGTGGCAAGTGAGACATCAAGCTACGCACAGTCCAACCGCACGATGTCACAGACACCACGATGGGGATGCTGAGAGACTGTGACAAAGAGCGAGAAGTGAGAACACACAGATGAGGACGTCAGTCAGTCAGTCAGTCAGTCAGTCAGTCACAGTCACACAGTCACAGACACACAGACTACTTACAAAAGGAAGCATGCACTTCTTCACTGGACCAAACTGCATAAAATACTCCCGCATCTCCTCTGTGAAATAGAAAGGTCTGAAGTATAAGGTATTGGCAAGAGTTGGCATCACTACATAAACAATTTTCTAATGTAGCACTGTGTTATGTTGTCTGAAACATAGCTCCTTTACAAATGTATCAGTTATAGCCATGCACGTATCCTACATTTAGACAAAATATACAATTAGTAGAAGTCGTTGAATGTGACTGGACTGGATGGCCTGGATAAAGAGGTTCAGTTCTGGGGCCTGTACTGTACATGTTGCGGTTAGGGTACATTATTAGTTAGTTGTGGATCCCCACTATTGACACCCACATCTACATTACATACAAAACAGGGCAATAAACAGGGGGGGGGAAATAACATGTATTCTTTGAGCAAGTTGTCTTTTATTCTCCAACAATATTCCTGTCAGATATGTCTGCAAGCAGACATATCTGCTTTAATAAACAAATCAATGGAATGTGGAGAATAAGCCCTAAACATTGCTTTAAAAAAAGATAGATGCAAAATATATATATATATATATATATATATATATATATGTGTAACCTCCGAAGACATATTTGATGGTTGTGATTGTGACAGATCGCTGGACACATTGATGCTTCACTCACAACATGTGTGCTGTGAACCAAATTTGACTACTACAGAGTAAAACTAATTGTTATTGCAAGATGACATGGACACCAAAAAACCCCAATAGATGAGACTAGACAAATGACATCCCAGAAAGAAAGACGACCCCGAGAAAAGTGACATAGAGCCATAAGACCGAGAAGAGAGAGAGAGAGATAGAAAGAGAGAGAGAAAGACAGATAGAGAGAGAGAGACACACACATGGAGGTGAGATGGAGAGATAGAAAAAGTGAGCATGACAGAGGGAGAAAGAGTGAGATGGAGAGAACAAGAGATAGAGATGGAGACATACTGTACATATACAGAAACAGAGAGAGCGCAATAGAGAGAGAGAGCAAGAGAAAGAATGAGAGAGAGAGAGAGAGAGAGAGAATAGAGAGAGAGAGAGAGAGAGAGAGAGAGAGATGGAGCGAGACTCTAAGAGAGAGCGACAGGGCAGACAGACCACAGACCTTCTCCTCGATGTCGGCGGCGGTGAGCTTGGTGGTCTCCAGGTTCTCCACGAGCTCCGTGTCCCCCAGGAAGTCCCCGGAGGCGGCGGACAGGCGGGACAGCAGCGCGTGTCCTCCATGTACCGGTCTAGCCCGTTTTGCTCTTTTCCGCCAGTCTAGCCTCTCGCATGTGTGCGGACAGGCGTGGACGGACAGGCTGGCTCGTGCTGGTTCGTGCGTCCAGTGCGCTCTCTCATGGCATGATCTGAGAGCCGTTACTGTCTGCGTCTCGTGTCAGGATATGCTAGCTGCATATGAGGAAGCACTGTTACATGCTGTATGTCCTCCGTGGCGTCCTCTACTCCGCCTCTAATCACATAACTCTGGCGTCTGCACATCATACACAGTCTCGCATACCAACAATCGCTCTCTCTGGCTGCGAGTGCTTC
>PIJE02007310.1:2500-10000 GCA_002895965.2 Coryphaenoides rupestris | reverse complement strand
CATTTCAATGTGTTTCTCATGTGTTGCTTATATTTTGTGTCTTAACTGCACAATGCTCCTAGTATTAGTGAAATCCATGCTTCTGTTATACTGTGGTGAGCATGTGTGTGTGAGCGTGTGTGTATGCGTGTGTGTGTGTGTGTGTGTGTGTGTGTGTGTGTGTGTTGTGTGTGTGAGCGTGTGGCATAATGCCGTGTGTTGTGTGTGTGTGTGTGTGTGTGTGCTGTGTGTGTGAGCGTGTGCATATGCGGTGTGTGTGTGTGTGTGTGTGTGTGTGTGTGTGTGTGTGTGTGTGTGTGTGTGTGTGTGTGTGTGTGTGTGTGTGCGCGTGCGTGTGTCCTCACCCTTGTTGTACATGTTGGTGGGCACCTGCACCACGCTGAGGCTGAGGTTGACGGGCAGGTTGTTGAAGTGATCGTTGGACTGCAGCAGGAACCTCCCGCCCAGCTCCACGCTGTTGTTCTCCTTGTCCACCTCGTTGATCAGCACCGCGTTGAAGTACTCGTACTGGAAGACACACACACACACACACACACACACACACAGACATAAACAACACATGATATATACAAGACGTGTCCAAGATGGCAACAGCTTTTGCGATTCCCGAAACAATTTCCGAGGCTATTTCTTCTGGAAGGCGTCTTACAGGAGCCTCTGAGCCTGAACCACAAGGCTCAAAAAACAGCTTCTTCCCCCCGAGGCTGAACTTGGGGCCGACCCACTGAGGCCGACCAAGAGTGTGTGAAATAAAAGAGATCACATCATGAAAAAAACGATTCAACTGCCTTCACAGTTCAACTTGACATTATTATTTGGACGGGTTCAGTCCTTACGGTTGGAATTGTTAAACGGGTGAACCCGGATCATGCACTGTCCGTGACAATTTGACATTTTTCCAGATTTTTTGGCGGGGAAATCATCGAGTTCAAACCACTTTGGACTCGGCTGAGCTTGATGCCCACCCACTTGTATTTGCACAACCACCATGTATAGTACTGTGTTCAATTGTTCTGTTTATTGTATTTTATGCATATTCTATTATATATACAGTACACTTATATATATTGTATTCCCACCATTATTTTTATTGATGCCTTATTCCCATGCCTTTCCCCTATTTTATGTCCTATCCGTAATAGTCCCTATTCTCATTTTATGCCATTTGTTTCGTTTCGTTATACATGCGATGTCCAATGTCTCATGACAATAAAGTTGAATAGAATTGAATTGAGTGTCTGTGTACACGTGTGATTCTCCGTTTTCATTCCGTTCAGGGGAGTCATCGTCCTCCGATCAATTTCCATCCTTCTTTCTTTCTATCTTTCTATCTTTCTTTCTTTCTTTCTTTCTATTTTTTCTTTATTTTTCCTTTTCCTGCCACTCGTTAACATCCGGATGTGCTGAAGTCACGTTATCGGTGTGATCTGACGACTGAATCGCGAAAACTAAAAAGTGCAGAGTCAGCGTGCGCCACCCCCCTCCCGCGTTTCGCCGCGCCGGAGGTAACCCGAAGCCCCGGGATCAGCCCCTCAGCGGTGTGTGATGATGCGGGGTAGAGATGCAGGGGAGGCTGCTGAGTGGGCGGATGCCGCGGCTCCGGCGGTGGTCCGGCCCCTGATGCCACCGTGTTCACACTGCTGCTGCTGCTGCTGCTGCCTGCCTGCCTGCCTGCCTGCCTGCCTGCCTGGTTCCTGCTGTCTGCTTCCCAGGCATGGTGGACGCGGTGCTCTGCCTGTATATTTTTAGGTGGATGTTCGTTCGCACGGTGGGGACTATTAGGAAATCTTCGCATCGGGATAAATATAGAGATGAACGATATCGGCTCCTCTTGGTTCAACGAGGGGCTATACACACACACACACACACACACATTCATACACGCACACACACACTCACACACACAGTCATACACTCACACACAGTCATTAATGCACACACACACACATACATTCACACACACACACACACACAGTCATACACACACACAGACACACACACACACACACACACACACACACACACACAGTCATACACGCAAACACACATTCATACCACACACGGACATGCACCACACACACCACACACATACATTCACATACACACAGTTCATAGATCTGTGTACTCAAGGTGAGATTGGGTGGAGAAGATGCCGAGTAAAATTATGCAAAACTAAATCTCAGATGATGTCATCTTGGTAAAATTGACAAGACAAACAATGCAGACAACACGGTATGTGCTGCAATTTCTTTTACATTCATTATAATGGCTGGCTTCAGGGTAAATCATTTATTATTTATTGTCACCGTAATATGTGAGTTTATCATCAATTATTCTGAAGATAAACAGGGGATATGTTATAGCATATCCTATCGTATTATTATAGTTTAGACAATATAAAGTAAATAGTTAAATAGATAAATACTGGTAGTGGCTCACCCTACCAAGACTGTGTGAAATAAAAGAATATAGAATATAGAATGTAGAAATCCTAGGACTGTAGAGACACTTTTATGCCAAACAATAAAGCCATTTAAAAAAAAGAAGGATCACATCATGAAAAAGCAATTCAACTTCCTTCGCAGTCAACTTCAAATATTATTTGGATGAGTTCAAATCCACACGGTTAGAATTGTCAAAGGGGTGAAGTTGGAGAGTGCACAGTCGGTGACAATTTGACGTTTTTCTTGATTTTTGAGTGCAAACCACCACGCGGACAGGAGTGCAAACCACTCCTGTCCGGTTCAAAGTACAGTCTAATTTGGGTTATTTTGGAGCAAATAGAGTTTGAAGAGGACTCTTTTTGTGAAGACGGGGTTCTCAGGGAGTAATGGCAGCGTTTTCCAGCAGACTTCCCACCCAATATCTATATCCTCTTTCCCCCTCTCCCTCTCCTCACTGGGACTATTGGTTTTCTTCGTCAAACAGCCAAAGCAGCTCAGTCAAAACACATTGTGAATCTTTGTGTGTGTGTGTGTGTGTTGCTGAACTGTACGCCGCTCCAACCCTGAAGACAACGGAACATCAGTTCCTCCCCTTCTCCCTGTCCAATGGAGTTAGTGACCTTCATGGAGTCCCAGGAACGCCCCACCACCAACACACACACACACCACACACACACACACACAGATTACAACCCCCTGCGCAGCAGCACCATCATTCCCACAGCCAGCCCGGTGCAAAACAATGATAAAGGCATCATTGAAGCTTGTGAACACACACAGTTCCTATCCGTGTAATTAATCAGGCCTGGTTAGGCTTATTAACGTTTCCCCCCACGGTGAGCGCCTGACCGTTTCCAGCTAAAGCGAGCTATCTGTTTTTTTTCTCTCTCTCGCTCTCCTCTCCTCTCTCTCTCTCTCTCTCTCTTTATCGCATTCTCTCGTTTTTGACCCTCACCTCGCCCTCGTCTTCCTCGCCGCATGTGAAAAAAAGGAAAGAAACAACAACTTGTTTTCCTGTCTGCTCTTTTATCAAGTTTAGACGGCGTCCTTTACCGTCCTTTTAGAGTTCTGGAACACTTAGGAGCAATAACACTTAGGTTTTTGGCGAAAGGCCACCGGACGCGGGACGATCTGTCATTGCACCGATGAATATACTGTGTTCGGAATGACAAGCTGTGTTACCATTAGCTTTCCTAAAATAGGGTATGTAATGTAATATAAGACTTTTAGTGAAAGAGCATAATATATATAAGAAGTAAGAATATGTAGTAGAAGAGTTTTTACCAGTATAGTATCAAGTGGTAAAACATACATAATGAACGTGTTAGATACAGCATCCATTGTATCACATTTGAATAAAAATGAATGCAAACAGTCCACATATTGCACTGCTCTTAATTCATTAACGTCAATGCCGTCCACTTCAAGAAAAGACTGCCCTCGAAGCTAATTAGCAGCATGAAGTTGGAAGTTATAACAAGGTTAAAAAAAAAAGTGCGGGAGCTGTGACGCGAGTCCCCGCGGTTAATGCTTAATCTGCGGAGAGAGGCTGCCCAAACGCGTGAGCTGTGTCGCCGCCGGAGCAGCGACCTTCAGACTTCTGACGACACCGCATTGCATCCAACTGCACTCCAATTACCGTCACATCCGTCCACCGCCTGCCTGCCTATAATCCCGGATTCAGAAGTTTGACCGCGCTACGGCCAAACTTCTGAGTGCACAGCGCCCGGGCCGGAAAACCAGAAGTACGAGGGGCGGACTTCACGGCGTCCCTGTTTTGTTTTACGGACATACTCTTCCGAAGAAAACGGAATTCCCAGAGTGCAAGATGGATGGTTTCAGAAGACAATTTTAACGAATTCCTTTAAACTCATTCATCTGTGGTTTACCTCCGTGCAGTAATACATTGCAGTGGCATTGCATCTACAGTAACCGACCGAAGGCGGACATACCGTATAAATCCTCTAATATTGGCCGGGGCCTTTATTTACTGAGCCGCAAAGAGCACCAGGCCTTTGTTGGAGGCAGCTTATATTAGAGGCAGGCCTTTATTTCTTAAAATGAAACTCATGGACATAATCCCTTCATTTCCTGACTTTTATTGCAAAACATTGCACACATACATAAAAACAAAACAAACAAAACAGTAAGATTCAGCAAATAACATATGGTAACAAAACAGCACCGCAGCCTCACGTCGGGAAAATACGGCCACTGTAAAATAAAACAACCCTGAGGTAGGAATAAACATTACCGTAATACGGTAGCCAGTTTATGGCAGTCAAAGTGCAAGCAAAGTCCAAACTAAAAATAGCCGAACAAAATAAATATTATAATATATATACCACCATATCAAACCAAACTGCAGTCTCGTCCATTGCAATGATGTCCTTCTCCAAAATCCCTTTAGAGCTGACAGCCTTGCCAAAGAAATCCACAAACGAAACTAGTTTCTCAGTGAGGAGATCTGGGTCTTTCTGTGCCATGGTGGTGCGACGCCGAAGTGAAAGGTCGTTGCGTTTCAGACATTTTTCCAGCCAGCCCCTGTTCGCCACAAACTCCTTGCCGGCTCCATCACCCACTGAAGAGTAGATCTCCTTCGCTTTGTTTTGTATCATTTTCCTCGAGACTCTGTTGTGTTTCGTCCCGCATGGAGTAGATCCAGTCTGAAAGTTTAGCTTCTAGCTCCAAGCTCACTTTCTTTCGCCCGCCACCAGGTAGCCGTGCTCTTCCCTTGTCAGCTGAAATCTCTTTAAAATTCACGTCAAACTTTCGTCTGGTCGGCGCCATGTTTGTTTTCTCTTCTCTGGTAGCTCTGTGTTACGTAGACACGTTGTGTTATGGGACATTCAGGCTTGCGCAAACTACCGCAGGAGTTTACCGTATTAACCGTGGTTTTTTTCTTCGTTTTTTGACCCGGCCTGTATTGGAGGCCGGCCTTTATTTGTCCGTGTTGACCACGCCCCCGGCCATTATAAGAGACCGGCCTTTAATGGAATACAGGCCACTATTAGAGGATTTACGGTAACCATTTTGGATATTATGCGATGTTTAATAAACAGAATTGAAGGTATTTACAGAAGGAAAGACTCACGCTGTGCCTGCAAGAACTCTCGCAGTCAAACAATATAAACAGCTCAGACAGGCTTGCTGGGGGTTTAGTCCAATCAGATCGCGGCTCATTTGCAAAGAGCCTATCAGAGCCAATCGATGACTCTGCAATTTCACCTAACCTCCAGGTAGGTCCCGCCTACATTAACCCTTAAACCTTGACCGGTTGTGTTTGGTACCTTTTTTGACGAGAATAATTCATTGATCATTGGTATTGGGTGGAGAAGATACAACATACCTGTATATCTCCAGTGACTAACCGACCACTCTACTTGGCAGTCGTTGACGTTGACTATTAGATTGCCCGACGCTCTGTTTGCCGCTGTTGTCTGCAACCTTCCGTCACAGTTCTGCCTCTCTCTCTCTCTGCCACCGCCCACCACTCATTCTATGGCTGTACTTTTCTTCACCAGCTGTATGACTCAATGCAGACTGTGTCTAGACATTATTACATCGCCCCTAGATCGCCCTAGGTGCTCGCCCACCCCCCCACCGCATGCATGCATCTCCTATCCTCATCGTATAGCCTCCGCAGCTTTGTCTGTGGCTCTGGATGCACTCAGGCATGTATCTGGCCTGTCCTCTTCCTCGGAGTCAGATCATATTAGCCCCTTTTGGTGCCTGTGATGTGTTTCTATGGTTTCACTTTGCGGGTCGCAAACATGCAGGGATCCCTCTTCAAATCGACGCGTTATCAGTGTCACTCTCTTGAAAGGCGATCACGTGACAGGGGCGGCAGTAGCTCAGGATTTAAGAGCGGTTGTCTGGCAAATGGAAGGTTGCCGGTTCGATCCCCGGGCTCCTCCACCTCCTAGCTAAGTGTCGAGGTGTCCCTGAGCAAGACACCACCTAACCCTAACTGCTCCTGACGTGTTGGTTGTTACCTTGCACGGTCGACACCGCCGTCGGTGTATGAATGGGTACACCGACGGCAATGAATGTGAATGAGGCAATGCTGTGAAGCGTTTTGGATAAAAGCGCGATATAAATGCAAACCGTTTACCGTTTACATGAACGTACGTGTGCACCAACACAACAACACCACCATGAATGTCGAAGCCTGCAGAAGAAGAAGGGCGATGGAATTATTAAGGATTTATGAATGGCATCGGAGTGAAGCATTAATCACAGCCCACAGTACCAAGATCTGACTGCTGCACCAGTCTGTGTTCGAGGAGGTCGCCAGCACCTTTATAGGTACAACAGTTTGAAATGCCCAAAAGCAGAGATTAGATATTTACAATAAAAAGACCAAAAGTGACGTATATGTGCTTATAACACATATACGTTATGCAGTGAAATGAAAAGTGGCGATGCTCAGCGTAATGTGCAAAAGAATACACTTGAATTGGAGGGATCAGAATCAGAATATTTACAATATTTACAATATTTACAGTGAAGAATATTTAGTTGGGCGCATACTGCAGTACTGGACTGGACTGTCATTTGCCGTCTTGTCAAAAGACAACAACAAAAAGAACCAGAGTGTTTTATAAATGCAATTATAAATCAATCGTGAGGAGTTAATGGGCACCGCAGCAGAGAGAGAGAGCAAGACTACCCTTCTGCACTTTACATTTAACACAGACTAATTGTGATTATAATTGTGATTATAATTACTTTCTGTTATAATGGTGTGTGTGTGTGTGTGTGGTGTGTTCTACATGTGTGCCTGACGTGTCTATCCTTGTTCATCCACCTGTGACGATATGCGCCTGTGTACTTTTGTCTCGAGTGCTTTTATTAATCTGCCCTTGCTTGCGCATAATGTGCATGTATGCAGCACAAGTCCTAGTCAAGTGTGTAGGCGATGGTTTGTGTACGCGTGTGTTTTTGTGTGTGCACGTGTGTGCGTTGCATGCGTGTGTGTGTGTGTGTGTGTAGTACTCCAAAAACCCAGAACAGGCTGACAATATTAAGTTGCCCGGTCTACGTCCTACTAATG
>PIJE02007307.1:0-12875 GCA_002895965.2 Coryphaenoides rupestris | reverse complement strand
CTCTCTCTCTCTCTCTCTCTCTCTCTCTCTCTCTCTCTCTCTCTCTCTCTCTCTCTCTCTCTCTCTCTCTCTGTATGTATACATCTGCCTCTCTCATCCTATGCTATACACAGCTAATGTATAGTGAAACCTATTGTACACGAGTTCAGTACAACTAACAAGTGTAATGTGTTAAAGTTATTGTTACATTTTGTAATCACACTGTTGCCGTAAGTTCTCATGTCATTATTATGACATGTTTAGTTTATTTTATCATTAAACCAAAGAAATCCAAACAAAACAATCATGGTCAATCTTAGCTAGCGTTTAGCGTTTTAGCGATGGACTGTTCTCTCAAAGATTGGTGAGCCGTAAATAAATAAAGACGGTTTGCGGTTCAACGTGTTTGACCCGTACAGCTGTCTGCCGCTAAACACACTGACCCCTCTCTCCTACGCGCCAATGGGCGCTGTGCCATGTGCACGAGGGCACGTGCACGGCTCTTCATCTTCATTATGCTAAGCCGCCTCCCTCCCCCGCCCCCCTCTCCCCCCACGGGAGGTTAAGAGGGGCGGGCAGTAGGCACGCAACAGAACATCAGCCCGTCGTCGGGGTTGGCCGGTTCACTTTCGGACGCCGGTGGGACGTCGGAATGTTGTTGGCGATCGATCGGTGAGGCTTGTGTTCGCGCCCGCCCCCCCCACCCCCGGAGCCCGTGGTGGGGTTCACTTCAAGCGCTCGCCGTTTTGAAAACTTTTGGATTGGATTCATATTGATTTTAATTTGCTCCAGATGAAGCCGCCGTGTACTGTATTTACATATATCGTTTTTCAAAGCGCCCGCTGAGGGGAAACGCTGGGATAAATAGATAGAAGCCGCGCCCCCGCCAGGACGTGTGCAGTCCAGTCGCCCGTAAGAAAGACAGAACAATAAGGCGGCAAACTGAAACTTTGTGTTCGGAAGCGTCGACTTGTTTTCGTTTGTGTTGGTCCGAGTTGATGGACGACCGGACCTCGGCAGAGTCTCGGGCCCACGATGCATTGCGAAGTGCAACAGGAAATGAACGGCGAAAGGTGGCAGGACAAATGGCAGTTTTTATCAGCAGACGGTTGGTCTGGGCTGGGGTCTACCAAGTTGAACCCGCCTCTCTGTCGATGTTACCATAGTAACAGGCGGTCAACGCGCCAACGATGTTCTCTGTACCCACCAACGTCAATGTCGGACTTTTGGTATGAAGTCTGTCTACTCTCTCTCTCTCTCTCTCTATCTATCTCTCTCTCTCTTTCTCTTCACGATAAAAAAAAGTTTCTGGGATACTTTTTGATCCCGAGTGGCCAGGGGAGCCACGAGCCACAACAACAACAGCGGGCGACGCGTCTCCAGGGAAACGGAGAAGTAAACACCGGAGGGGATCGGAGCAGGCTGAGAGTCCAGGCCCACCGTCCACCTCTGCCCAGCATCCTTCTCGCTAATATACAATGTCTCTGGAAAATAAGTTAGACGATATTAGGGAGGGGATTCGATTCCAATGGGACATAAGGGACTGAAACGTTGCACACACTCACACACACACATGCACACATAGTTGGTACACAGTACATGCACTCACATAGTGTATCACATATTTTTTTACATTTTTATACTGCCTTTTATAATATTTTTATATTTCTCATTCTTGGAAATATTCTGATTCTGATCCCTCCAATTCATGTTATCTATAATATTATTTTGCATATTCTGCTGAGCATCGCCACTGTTTCATTTCACTGCATATCCTGTATGTGTATGTGACAAATAAAGTTCTTGGATCTTGAATCTTGAATCTCGCTCTCTATCGCTCTCGCACTCTTTCCTCCCTGTCTACCTCTCTTCTCTCTCTCTCTCTCTCTCTCTCTCTCTCTCTCTTCTCTCTCTCTCTCTCTCTCTCTTTTCTCTCTGTCTGCCTCTCTTGCTGTCTGTCTATTTCTCTCTCCCTGTCTACCTCTCTCTCGCTCTCACTCTATCTGTCTGTTCAACTGTCTCTCTCCCTCTAATTCATTCTCTCTGTCTCTTACCTCTCTCTCTGAAGATGAATTGTTGGTGGGTCAAGGAGAAAAACATTGAGGAGAGTCAAGTTGCTTTCTGTGTGTGTGTGCGTGCGTGCGTGTGTGTGTGTGTGTGTGTGTGTGGGTGTGTGTGTGTGTGGTGCGCGTGTGCATATATCATGTGTGTGTGTGTGTGTGTGTGTATATATATATATACATGTGTGTGTGTGTGTGTGTGGTATGTGTGTGTGTATATATATATATATGTGTGGTGTGTGTGTGTGTGTATATATATATATATGTGTGTGTGTTTGTGACTGCATATTGTTAGATCCACTCAGATAAACCTCCTCTAACGGAGCTGTTGTGAAACCTGTATCCAGTAACGGTTGTTAACAGGTCGTTGGCGAGACTAGCCTAGCCCCTAACTGCCTTATGTCCGAACGTCTACCCTGCTTACATTGGTGCGAGACCCAAGGCATCACCCTGGCTTGAGCCACAGCTCCCAATCACGTTCGTTGTTGCAGCTCTTCCCTGGGATCCGTGCGCTTGGTGATTCACTAGGATATATTTAAAGGCTTGGATATGACTAGCCCTAGGGATACGTTGTATTTACTAAAGTGACCTCTTAGAACCAGGTGTTAACCCCAAAAACACTCTTCTTCTCTTCTTCTCCTTCGGGAATGATTATGTCCATGGGCTTCTATTCATCAATTACTTGATAGTTTTTATTGCAGGAATTTGGCAGGGGTCCAGCGTAATGCAAAGAGTTAACAAGACATGTTTATAATAATGGAAAATGCTTCAATGTATGATACATGTGATAATTCAAAACAACACCCGACACCGTCTCACTCATTCAGGGCATGTTATGAAGAATTGTTACGGGGAGGGAAGGGGAAGATAAAGAATTTAAAACATTTCTTTCTACCAGGTGGAAGCTCGTCTTTGAGAGATAACCGACCGAGGCCGTCACGGTCTCGACCGTGTCTCCGGGCGCACGGTGTTGGTGGGCGTGGCTCCGGCCTCCGGTGCCGCCCCAGCGTTCATTAGCGGCACCTGCGCTGCGCTCGCGCCTGCCAGCAATCACCAATCAATCTCCCTATAAAAACCCTGACTTTCCACCCACTCGGTGATCGCGATCACCTCCAGCCAGCCGATCACCTTCCTGCCTACCTGTCTACCGGTTCCTGGCATTGGCATCTGCCTACCTGTCTGCCGGTTCCTGCGTTCCCTCCCGCTGGCTTCCACTCACGTATGTACCTGTAATCCCGCACGGATCGCGATCAGCTCCAGCCAGCCGATCACCTTCCTGCCTACCTTGCCTGCCGGTCCCTGCATCTGCCTGCCGGTGCTCACCACCCGTCCCGCCTGGCTTCACTCCCCATAATCACTCACACACCTTGGGTGGAGATAAAGATCCGAATGTCCGAAATTGATGAATAAATAAAAGTTAGCTCCCACTGTCTGAAAATTGACAGGAAAAAATTTAAGTAAGATCCAACTGTCCGAAATAGATGCGGAAAATATAAAGTAAGATCTAAATGTAATCCCTCGGAAAGAGCTTAATCCGAGATGTTGCTAGGTTGGAGGTCCCGGGTGACTCTTCTCCCACGGTCTCTGCTTCCTTCGCCGAATAGCCAAAATAACTCTAATTCAATAAGAGAATAAAATAAAACTGGGGAACTTCACAGTGCTGTCTGACTGCGGGTGCACCTTCCCTTCAATGGACCGTCGAAAACAACCCTAAAACTAAACTGGAAAAATAGACTAAGTGTTCACTCGCCGTAAACGACTAAGTCCTATCTTGCCGAGTCCTGAAAATAATAAAAAAATGTCCGGAGATTTCTTGGGAGCTTCTTCTTCCACCTGTGGGTGTCCTTCTTCGGTCCGGTCGGTGCGCAATATATTCACCTCTGTTGCCTCTTTTTACTCAGAATTTCCACGCTTCAGAATCTCCCACCTGCTGGCGCATGCGCAACAACCTCTGAGACTTGGTTGCCTTCTATCTCGTGGTTTCTCGGGAGAACTACAACCTCTGAGTACAACAGTGCTTATCCAATCTTAGTGCTTTTAGAACATATGATACTTGGTGATACACACATAATGAACACAATGCTTCTCAACAAATGAACCACAACATATTATCATATGGATATGGTGGACAATAATTGAATCATAACATATCATACATGGATATGGTAAACTTATCATCATGCAACATCTTGATTATTCTGAACGTTTATAATAACCCCACATCACCCTTCATTCTCTTACTATCACATGGTTTTTCGGACACCGGTGAATCAACCCTACTTGACTATATATATGTGTGTGTGTGTGTGTGTGTGTGTGTGTGTGTGTGGGGAGGGGCGATGTATGGGCGCTTGCATCTATTGCTGTGTATCTGAGTGTCTTCTATATATATATACAGTATATATGGGGTGAGGGGGCGGGGGGCGGGGGGTTGTGAGGACGGGTGAGAGGGGGGAGTGAGGCGGTAATGGCGTGGCTGCAAAATGCGTTTGAGCGCGAGATAAGGCAGTTTGGACATCCATGCCTCTCGCGACTAAACGCTTGGTGTTTGATGCCTAAACCGATGTTGCCCCACTGTCTTATGATGTACTCATGCCCACACAAGCATTGGTAAGGTCGGATAAACGTTTCCATGAAAGTTGTGAAGACCCATCACCTTTTACTGTTTAACCGCTTAGAAACACACAAGCGCCTATTGTGAAAATGAATTGTGAACTACTCTCGAATGCAATAACCCCCCAACTCCAAAACGGTAGGGAAGCAAGTAGAGGTGCACCAGCACAAGATACATACAGAGGGATCATTGGGCAATAGCGTCTTATGAGGTTATTGTGTGCGTGGCTGCAAAATGCGTTTGAGCGCGAGATAAGTGCAGTTTGGACATCCATGCCTCTCGCGACTAAACGCTTGGTGTTTGATGCCTAAACCGATGTTGCCCCACTGTCTTATGATGTACTCATGCCCACACAAGCATTGGTAAGGTCGGATAAACGTTTCCATGAAAGTTGTGAAGACCCATCACCTTTTACTGTTTAACCGCTTAGAAACACACAAGCGCCTATTGTGAAAATGAATTGTGAACTACTCTCGAATGCAATAACCCCCCAACTCCAAAACGGTAGGGAAGCAAGTAGAGGTGCACCAGCACAAGATACATACAGAGGGATCATTGGGCAATAGCGTCTTATGAGGTTATTGTGTGCGTGGCTGCAAAATGCGTTTGAGCGCGAGATAAGTGCAGTTTGGACATCCATGCCTCTCGCGACTAAACGCTTGGTGTTTGATGCCTAAACCGATGTTGCCCCACTGTCTTATGATGTACTCATGCCCACACAAGCATTGGTAAGGTCGGATAAACGTTTCCATGAAAGTTGTGAAGACCCATCACCTTTTACTGTTTAACCGCTTAGAAACACACAAGCGCCTATTGTGAAAATGAATTGTGAACTACTCTCGAATGCAATAACCCCCCAACTCCAAAACGGTAGGGAAGCAAGTAGAGGTGCACCAGCACAAGATACATACAGAGGGATCATTGGGCAATAGCGTCTTATGAGGTTATTGTGTGCGTGGCTGCAAAATGCGTTTGAGCGCGAGATAAGTGCAGTTTGGACATCCATGCCTCTCGCGACTAAACGCTTGGTGTTTGATGCCTAAACCGATGTTGCCCCACTGTCTTATGATGTACTCATGCCCACACAAGCATTGGTAAGGTCGGATAAACGTTTCCATGAAAGTTGTGAAGACCCATCACCTTTTACTGTTTAACCGCTTAGAAACACACAAGCGCCTATTGTGAAAATGAATTGTGAACTACTCTCGAATGCAATAACCCCCCAACTCCAAAACGGTAGGGAAGCAAGTAGAGGTGCACCAGCACAAGATACATACAGAGGGATCATTGGGCAATAGCGTCTTATGAGGTTATTGTGTGCGTGGCTGCAAAATGCGTTTGAGCGCGAGATAAGTGCAGTTTGGACATCCATGCCTCTCGCGACTAAACGCTTGGTGTTTGATGCCTAAACCGATGTTGCCCCACTGTCTTATGATGTACTCATGCCCACACAAGCATTGGTAAGGTCGGATAAACGTTTCCATGAAAGTTGTGAAGACCCATCACCTTTTACTGTTTAACCGCTTAGAAACACACAAGCGCCTATTGTGAAAATGAATTGTGAACTACTCTCGAATGCAATAACCCCCCAACTCCAAAACGGTAGGGAAGCAAGTAGAGGTGCACCAGCACAAGATACATACAGAGGGATCATTGGGCAATAGCGTCTTATGAGGTTATTGTGTGCGTGGCTGCAAAATGCGTTTGAGCGCGAGATAAGTGCAGTTTGGACATCCATGCCTCTCGCGACTAAACGCTTGGTGTTTGATGCCTAAACCGATGTTGCCCCACTGTCTTATGATGTACTCATGCCCACACAAGCATTGGTAAGGTCGGATAAACGTTTCCATGAAAGTTGTGAAGACCCATCACCTTTTACTGTTTAACCGCTTAGAAACACACAAGCGCCTATTGTGAAAATGAATTGTGAACTACTCTCGAATGCAATAACCCCCCAACTCCAAAACGGTAGGGAAGCAAGTAGAGGTGCACCAGCACAAGATACATACAGAGGGATCATTGGGCAATAGCGTCTTATGAGGTTATTGTGTGCGTGGCTGCAAAATGCGTTTGAGCGCGAGATAAGTGCAGTTTGGACATCCATGCCTCTCGCGACTAAACGCTTGGTGTTTGATGCCTAAACCGATGTTGCCCCACTGTCTTATGATGTACTCATGCCCACACAAGCATTGGTAAGGTCGGATAAACGTTTCCATGAAAGTTGTGAAGACCCATCACCTTTTACTGTTTAACCGCTTAGAAACACACAAGCGCCTATTGTGAAAATGAATTGTGAACTACTCTCGAATGCAATAACCCCCCAACTCCAAAACGGTAGGGAAGCAAGTAGAGGTGCACCAGCACAAGATACATACAGAGGGATCATTGGGCAATAGCGTCTTATGAGGTTATTGTGTGCGTGGCTGCAAAATGCGTTTGAGCGCGAGATAAGTGCAGTTTGGACATCCATGCCTCTCGCGACTAAACGCTTGGTGTTTGATGCCTAAACCGATGTTGCCCCACTGTCTTATGATGTACTCATGCCCACACAAGCATTGGTAAGGTCGGATAAACGTTTCCATGAAAGTTGTGAAGACCCATCACCTTTTACTGTTTAACCGCTTAGAAACACACAAGCGCCTATTGTGAAAATGAATTGTGAACTACTCTCGAATGCAATAACCCCCCAACTCCAAAACGGTAGGGAAGCAAGTAGAGGTGCACCAGCACAAGATACATACAGAGGGATCATTGGGCAATAGCGTCTTATGAGGTTATTGTGTGCGTGGCTGCAAAATGCGTTTGAGCGCGAGATAAGTGCAGTTTGGACATCCATGCCTCTCGCGACTAAACGCTTGGTGTTTGATGCCTAAACCGATGTTGCCCCACTGTCTTATGATGTACTCATGCCCACACAAGCATTGGTAAGGTCGGATAAACGTTTCCATGAAAGTTGTGAAGACCCATCACCTTTTACTGTTTAACCGCTTAGAAACACACAAGCGCCTATTGTGAAAATGAATTGTGAACTACTCTCGAATGCAATAACCCCCCAACTCCAAAACGGTAGGGAAGCAAGTAGAGGTGCACCAGCACAAGATACATACAGAGGGATCATTGGGCAATAGCGTCTTATGAGGTTATTGTGTGCGTGGCTGCAAAATGCGTTTGAGCGCGAGATAAGTGCAGTTTGGACATCCATGCCTCTCGCGACTAAACGCTTGGTGTTTGATGCCTAAACCGATGTTGCCCCACTGTCTTATGATGTACTCATGCCCACACAAGCATTGGTAAGGTCGGATAAACGTTTCCATGAAAGTTGTGAAGACCCATCACCTTTTACTGTTTAACCGCTTAGAAACACACAAGCGCCTATTGTGAAAATGAATTGTGAACTACTCTCGAATGCAATAACCCCCCAACTCCAAAACGGTAGGGAAGCAAGTAGAGGTGCACCAGCACAAGATACATACAGAGGGATCATTGGGCAATAGCGTCTTATGAGGTTATTGTGTGCGTGGCTGCAAAATGCGTTTGAGCGCGAGATAAGTGCAGTTTGGACATCCATGCCTCTCGCGACTAAACGCTTGGTGTTTGATGCCTAAACCGATGTTGCCCCACTGTCTTATGATGTACTCATGCCCACACAAGCATTGGTAAGGTCGGATAAACGTTTCCATGAAAGTTGTGAAGACCCATCACCTTTTACTGTTTAACCGCTTAGAAACACACAAGCGCCTATTGTGAAAATGAATTGTGAACTACTCTCGAATGCAATAACCCCCCAACTCCAAAACGGTAGGGAAGCAAGTAGAGGTGCACCAGCACAAGATACATACAGAGGGATCATTGGGCAATAGCGTCTTATGAGGTTATTGTGTGCGTGGCTGCAAAATGCGTTTGAGCGCGAGATAAGTGCAGTTTGGACATCCATGCCTCTCGCGACTAAACGCTTGGTGTTTGATGCCTAAACCGATGTTGCCCCACTGTCTTATGATGTACTCATGCCCACACAAGCATTGGTAAGGTCGGATAAACGTTTCCATGAAAGTTGTGAAGACCCATCACCTTTTACTGTTTAACCGCTTAGAAACACACAAGCGCCTATTGTGAAAATGAATTGTGAACTACTCTCGAATGCAATAACCCCCCAACTCCAAAACGGTAGGGAAGCAAGTAGAGGTGCACCAGCACAAGATACATACAGAGGGATCATTGGGCAATAGCGTCTTATGAGGTTATTGTGTGCGTGGCTGCAAAATGCGTTTGAGCGCGAGATAAGTGCAGTTTGGACATCCATGCCTCTCGCGACTAAACGCTTGGTGTTTGATGCCTAAACCGATGTTGCCCCACTGTCTTATGATGTACTCATGCCCACACAAGCATTGGTAAGGTCGGATAAACGTTTCCATGAAAGTTGTGAAGACCCATCACCTTTTACTGTTTAACCGCTTAGAAACACACAAGCGCCTATTGTGAAAATGAATTGTGAACTACTCTCGAATGCAATAACCCCCCAACTCCAAAACGGTAGGGAAGCAAGTAGAGGTGCACCAGCACAAGATACATACAGAGGGATCATTGGGCAATAGCGTCTTATGAGGTTATTGTGTGCGTGGCTGCAAAATGCGTTTGAGCGCGAGATAAGTGCAGTTTGGACATCCATGCCTCTCGCGACTAAACGCTTGGTGTTTGATGCCTAAACCGATGTTGCCCCACTGTCTTATGATGTACTCATGCCCACACAAGCATTGGTAAGGTCGGATAAACGTTTCCATGAAAGTTGTGAAGACCCATCACCTTTTACTGTTTAACCGCTTAGAAACACACAAGCGCCTATTGTGAAAATGAATTGTGAACTACTCTCGAATGCAATAACCCCCCAACTCCAAAACGGTAGGGAAGCAAGTAGAGGTGCACCAGCACAAGATACATACAGAGGGATCATTGGGCAATAGCGTCTTATGAGGTTATTGTGTGCGTGGCTGCAAAATGCGTTTGAGCGCGAGATAAGTGCAGTTTGGACATCCATGCCTCTCGCGACTAAACGCTTGGTGTTTGATGCCTAAACCGATGTTGCCCCACTGTCTTATGATGTACTCATGCCCACACAAGCATTGGTAAGGTCGGATAAACGTTTCCATGAAAGTTGTGAAGACCCATCACCTTTTACTGTTTAACCGCTTAGAAACACACAAGCGCCTATTGTGAAAATGAATTGTGAACTACTCTCGAATGCAATAACCCCCCAACTCCAAAACGGTAGGGAAGCAAGTAGAGGTGCACCAGCACAAGATACATACAGAGGGATCATTGGGCAATAGCGTCTTATGAGGTTATTGTGTGCGTGGCTGCAAAATGCGTTTGAGCGCGAGATAAGTGCAGTTTGGACATCCATGCCTCTCGCGACTAAACGCTTGGTGTTTGATGCCTAAACCGATGTTGCCCCACTGTCTTATGATGTACTCATGCCCACACAAGCATTGGTAAGGTCGGATAAACGTTTCCATGAAAGTTGTGAAGACCCATCACCTTTTACTGTTTAACCGCTTAGAAACACACAAGCGCCTATTGTGAAAATGAATTGTGAACTACTCTCGAATGCAATAACCCCCCAACTCCAAAACGGTAGGGAAGCAAGTAGAGGTGCACCAGCACAAGATACATACAGAGGGATCATTGGGCAATAGCGTCTTATGAGGTTATTGTGTGCGTGGCTGCAAAATGCGTTTGAGGCGCGAGATAAGTGCAGTTTGGACATCCCAGCGCTCCATCGTCATGGCAGCAGCCAGCCGGCGGGCCGCGCGCCAACGGTTTTGGCGGGGGATCCCACCACGCTCTGTTGGCGATCTCGTCTCTTGGCCGCGTGTCAGGAAGAGGAAGTGATGTCACGGAGGGAATCCTCCAGAACAACGGCTTGTTTTCTTCTTCTCCTTCTTCTTTGTTATTTGGTTTTTTTTGTGCTTTTCAAACATAACACGAATTATTATCGGTGAACCGAGAGCAGACGTGTGTCTTATAACGTTTCACTACATTTAACGTCTGGTTTAAAGAGCTTCACTGACTGCACACATTCACCATCACACACATGCACACACACACACACACACACACACACACACACACTCTCTTTTACAGAGAGAAATGTGGAACACACACACATTCAACGTATTAAGATATATTTGTCTCCTCCCTTCTTCTCTGCTCCATCTCTTCTCTCCCAGTCTGGTTCCTCTCCGTGTCGGGGGCCACGGGGTCACCAGACTACGTATCCCATGGAGCCTTGCAGCGCGACCAGGAAGTGACACGGCCCCGGGCCCACAACTCCTTCCCTAATTTCCCAGATCCTCCGAAGAGAGGCGGGAAATCCCCGTGTGGCGGCACACAGATCAAGGAGAGACAGGACGAGTGTGTGGGTGTGTCTGGGTGTGTGTGTGTGTGTGTGTGTGTGTGTGTGTGTGTGTGTGTGTGTGTGTGTGTGTGTGTGTGTGTACGTGTGAGAGAGAGAGAGAGAAGAGAGAGAAGGAGAGAGAGAGAGAGAGAGAGAGAGAGAAGAGAGAGAGCAGAGAGAGAGGAGAGAGAGAGAGAGAGAGAGAGCAGAGGGAGAAGAGAGAGAGAGCAGAGGAGAGGAGAGAGAGGAGAGAGAGAGAGAGAGAGGAGGGGGAGAGAGAGAGAGAGAGAGAGCGAGAGAGAGAAAGGACTACGGTGAGAGAGAGAAAGAGAGAGAGAGGAACTAAGGGTGTGAGAGAGAGGACTAGGTGGGTGAGAGAGAGACAGAGAGAGAGAGAGAGAGAGAGAGAGAGAGAGAGAGAGAGGGGAGGGGTGAGTATGAGAGAAAGAGAGAGAGAGAGAGAGCACTAGGGGTGAGAGAGATAAGCGAGAGAGAGGAGCGAGAGCACTAGGGGTGAGAGAGATAAGGCGAGTATTAAGACTGGTCGAGGGGGGGATTAAGATGTACGGGGGGCGGGGGGGGGGGGGGGAGCTCTCCATTAACCCCAACACTCCCACCCGCGCCGGAAGGACACACGGGACCCACCCTGCACACATCACATGGCACCTATTAACCCCCGGTACCTGACGACCACCAACCCGGGGGGGGGGGGGGGGGGGGGGGGGGTGTCGGTGGGATAGGTGACATGATGAGAGAGAGAGACAGGAAACTGGGATAAAGACGATGCAGAGGGGTGGAGGTGGAGGTGGGTGGTGGTGGCGGTGGTGGTGGCTGGTGGCTGGTGGTGGTGGTGGCTGGTGGTGGTGGGGTGGTGGTGATTGGGAGAGGGAGGGAGAGGCAGACAGAGAGAGAGAGATGGGGGGGGAGTTTGAGAGGAGAGGGGGGTTCTAACCAACAGAGACATATGATGGTTTTTTTGTGTGTGTTTTTTTTTCTCCAAAGTAACGCTTGCCAGTTCCTGCTAAACACATTGTCCTCAACAATTAGCCACATTCAGGCCAACTGCCAGACTGGAAGGCAAAACCAAAAAAAAACACACGAGTGAGGAAAGGTTCGAAAAACGTTCGTCCAATTAATACAACACTCACTTTCAGCGGGAAAAAGAAAAAATTTGCACACCTGTGTTGACCCCTTTGAGCCCGAAGCACACAGAGTGCGAATTTGGCCTCATATTTGGAGATACTTGGTACTGCACCGACCAAACACAACAACCCAACCCCACATCACGGTGTTTTAACGCAGCAAAGCACAACAATGGCGGATGTTGTTTTTTTTCCGCCCGCTTCAAAACGCTTCCAAACGCGACTTTCCTATTTTGAACACGAACATTTGTAAAAGTTATTTTGCGTCTGTCCTGACTCACCAACAGTTTTTCCCCGGCTGTGTTCTGCCGACATGCTGCCCGTGTCTGTGTTCTGCTTATGACCGTCTGTGTTCTACTTTTACTTAATTGTTTTTAATTTTAATTTTACTTTTGTCTGCCAACTTCACACCTGGCCAGGGACTACAGATGAAAACTAACCTCCTGGCTCATTCTGACATATTTACAGTGTTGTTTATTAATATGCAGTGTCCCTGACAAATAAGCTGAATAAATTAAATTATAATAAAAAATTATAATAAAAAAAGTAGAATTATAAAAATATGACACGTGTTTGCTAGCTCGCTACGTAGACACACTAAATACCCGCGCGGTTTGACGTGATAGCGTTACAGAGGAACTACGCTGGGAGCTAACAGCTAACGGCTGGTTGTCTGGCATGCAATGCTA
>PIJE02007306.1:0-12878 GCA_002895965.2 Coryphaenoides rupestris | reverse complement strand
CAGCAGTAACACCAGCACTAGCACCAGCAGTAACACTAGCACTAGCACTAACAGTAACACTAGCACTAGCACCAGCAGTAGCGCCGGTACCGTGGATGTACAGGGAGTAGAGGAGAGGGCTCAACACACATCCCTGAGGGGCTCCCGTGTTGAGGGTCAGTGGCTCTGAGGTGGCGGCGGCCCGTGTGTGTGTGTGTGTGTGTGTGTGTGCATGTGCATGCATGCGTGCGCCCATATGTGTTTGTGTTGGGGCTTTGTTTGACAAATAATTACTGTGGATGTGATGCATTACAGTTGCACTATTCACAGGGACAGGTTATGTCACAGTTCAAGGTCGGGCTCCCTCCATTTCTCCAGCCTTTGATTCTCCGACTGGCTGACATTTGCATTTCTTGCTGGGATTCGGCCTCTCTATAATGGAACAAAGGTGCCGGTGGTACCCCCCAGTTCTCAAACATGAAAACACAAGGCTTTGTACTAATACGTGACAACGTCCATCGGTTTATCCTCTTGAAGACGAGGCCTGGGAGGACAAGGAGAAGGGTGCGTCTCCTCAGATGTAGCCTACTGTAGACTAACAGTAGTTATAACTCAGATAATAATAATAATAATAATAATAATAATAGTATAAATGATCGCATAACAGGGTTAGGGTTAGACTACAGGGGCCCACCCGTGACACAGTCTCCTAGTGTCATTTACAGATAATCTTATTCATTCGTTTTTCTCAGATGTGATGAAAGCCAACCAAGTAGGTGCAAGATGCCTACTCCTCACCTGCCCCTTCATGACCTGGATCTGTATGTGTTGTAAATTGCATGGATCAGCAATCTGCTAAATGGCATCTAGTAAATAGTCAAAATAGGTATTAGAGCAGTGAATAAAAACAAATAGCTAAAAACATACTGTATATATATAGACATTTCTTTCCAAGAAAACATTCTCAATAGACCATATCCTGCATCCTGTAGCCCCATTTTTGCAGTACATATTGAAATATTAACGAAAAACAAATAAGAAAAATAATAGGTTAACACCCAGACTAAATATTTAAACGGTTCTGAAATCCCCAAGTGGCCGATTCCTTTGTGTAATCTGGCAATGTACCTTTGTATCTAAATCTTAATCGGAACAAAACAAAACAAAGACGATGAATCTTTCTCTACCTTCCTTCTTTTGTATGCGTATTAAGCTGATTTATTAGTCTGGGTGTTTGTCGGTATGCAATTGTCTCTCTCTCTCTCTCTCTCTGTCTCCTCTCATTCTCCCCCTCTCTCCTCTTACCTTTTCACCCCCTTTTGTTGTCTGTTTGTTATTCTTCATGGGGTCGGTTAATAGCCAGGCTAACGCAGGACGCCTCGCCCGCGTCGTCCAGCTCTGATTGATTAGCAGCTCTCTCGACGCCGGCCTGGAAAGAAATGAAAAGGCTTGGCTCCTGCCCATTAAATCTTGATCTGCAGTCATTTGGATCTTTGAAGCTCACCTCACCCCCTCACCCTTATCCCCCCCGGAGTTGGAGTTGAGGGGGTGAGAGTGAGTGGGTGAGGGTGAGGGGGTGAGGAGGTGAAAGGGTGGGAGTGAGGGGGTGAGGGTGAGAGTGAGGAGGTGAGGGTGAGGGTGAGGGGGTGGGGGGGCAGCGACGCAGCGAAAAGTCCTTCAAGGTCGGAACAACACGTTAATCTGTTTAAGGGCGGCTCGCCGTAGCTCACCAGCCACAATCGTCATCGGGGTAAGAAGAAACGTAAACATGATACCTGCTGCCATTTTGTCTGGGAGAGGTGGGGTCCGGTTCAAAGGTCAACGTGTGAGTGAGCGAGTGTCAAGGAAACAAGGAAAAAAGGAGAAGAGGAACAACAACAACAAAAAACTGCAGCGTGGTCGCTGGTGATTTTTCCTCTTTTCTTTTTATCTCTCCAGAAGGTTCTAAATCAGGGCAGCGCTGACCCGTATATTAGCGCTTTAATGTCGCGTTTACGACCGCGGACAAATCAGTTAGCCGCCGGGTTATTTACGTCCCTCCTCTGATGGCTTTCTGCCGTTTTCAGAGGTGCTTAGACGCACTCAAGTAGGGCAGGATGGTTAAAATGGAGGGGGAAAAAAAATCATCCCTCCAGGTTCAACCCTACGTACGTGCGCACACACACACACATGCAAACACACACAATAACTCACTACTGACTGTAGTTATTTATGGCGCGTGTAAAACATGTAATGGAAACGGATATCGGAAGTCCCTCCCTCTCGATCCACTCTCACCACTAAACCCAGTCAACTGAAACACTGTAAGGCTGGCTGCTCATGATTAGCTGTAAAACCGCTCTGCTCTGACTCTGCCATTGTTTTTCTATGGTGAGAGCAGTGCTCAAAGTTCAAACATTTCAAGTTTGAACTTGTTTGCCGCTGACCTTTCATGCAAAGCTCAACCAATGAGATAACAGCTGTGTGTGACGTAGCCAGAAGCGACACAGAAGCAAGGAGAGAGTGATGGAAGAAAAACGTCCATCCATTAAAGACATCCCACGATCTCAGCTGGAAAAGTAAAGCGTGGCGAAATGTCGGCTGAATAGCGCCCTTGCCACGTTTTGATGATGTTTACCTGCGCTTTGCCTCTATGCAAATTTCTTATCTGTCACGATGTGGGGCAGGAGGACCCAAACACAAGACTCAGGGTTATGCAGTGCGGAGTGGTATTTATTACTGTGATACAGGCAGGCAGACAGGTGAAGGACAGACAGGCAGGCAGGTAGGTAGGCAGGCAGCCGCGAGCGTCGCGCTGGTGCCGCTAATCATCCAGGGGCGGCACTGCCGCCCGGGAGCCCGGAGACACGATCGCGATCGTGACAGTACCCCCCCCTCAACGGGAGCCTCCTGGCGACCCACGATGACCGGGCTGGCACCGTCGGGCGGACGACCTGGAGGCAAGGCAGAGGCCGAGCCGGGACCCTCCGGTGGACGACCTGGAGGCAGGACAGAGGCCGAGCCGGGACCCTCCGGTGGACGACCTGGAGGCAGGAAGAGGCCGAGCCGGGACCCTACGGTGGATGACCTGGAGGCTGGACAGGGAACACCGGTGCCGACGGAGCGGGGACCGGGAGAGGCTGCGGCGTTGCAGCCGGGACTCGGGGAGGCTGGCACCTGGCAGCAGGGACCGGCAGGAGCTGCGGCGGTCCAGCCGGGACCGGGACTCGGGACGGCTGGCACCTGGCAGCAGGGACCGGCAGGAGCTGCGGCGGTCCAGCCGGGACCGGGACTCGGGACGGCTGGCACCCGGCAGCAGGGACTGGCGGGAGCTGCTGTGGTCCAGCCGGGACCGGGACTCGGGGTGGCTGGGACCTGGGAGCAGGGACTGGCGGAGCTGCTGTGGTCCAGCCGGGACCGGGACTCGGGGTGGCTGGGACCTGGGAGCAGGGACTGGCGGGAGCTGCTGTGGTCCAGCCGGGACCGGGACTCGGGGTGGCTGGGACCTGGGAGCAGGGACTGGCGGGCGCTGCTGTGGTCCAGCCGGGACCGGGACTCGGGGTGGCTGGGACCTGGGAGCAGGGACTGGCGGGAGCTGCTGTGGTCCAGCCGGGACCGGGACTCGGGACGGCTGGCACCTGGCAGCAGGGACTGGCAGGAGCTGCTGCGGTCCAGCCGGGACCGGGACTCGGGACGGCTGGCACCTGGCAGCAGGGACTGGCAGGGGCTGCGGCGGTGCAACCAGGACCGGGACCCGGGATGGCTGTGACCCAGCAGCGGGAAAACAGAACTGCTGCGGTCCAGCCGGAACCGGGACCCGGGGTGGCTGCGACCTGGCCGCAGGGACTGGTGGGAGCTGCTGTGGTCCAGCCGGGACCGGGACTCGGGACGGCTGGCACCTGGCAGCAGGGACTGGCAGGAGCTGCGGCGGTCCAGCCGGGACCGGGACTCGGGACGGCTGGCACCTGGCAGCAGGGACCCGGGGTGACTGCCACTCGGCAGCAGGAACCGGCCGGGGCTGCGGCGGTGCCGCCGGGACCGGGACCCACCGGGACCCGGGGCTGGCTGTGACCCAGCAGCGGGATAACGGAACTGCTGAGGTCCAGCCAGGACCGGGAGCCCGGCGGCTCACACCGGACGCCGAGGTACTCCCAGAGGCTGACATACTCAGGATCTGACTCGACCGAGTCCGAATCGGCCGAGTCCGTGTCCGGAGAAGACTCCAAGTCAGAGTCCGAGTCTATTGGGCTGAATTGTAGTCCGGTCATTAAGTTACGAAGACCCCCCAGGGCCAGGCGGGTCCCCTCGTAGCTCAGCGCCGGCAGAGGCGCACACCGGTTGGCCAAGTACTGCCACATGCTGATTAATCCCGAGCCTGAGTCTGCTGGGTCCGATTGTTGGTCGGACCATTCTGTCACGATGTGGGGCAGGAGGACCCAAACGCAAGACTCAGGACTCGGGGTTATGCAGTGCGGAGTGGTATTTATTACCGTGATACAGGCAGGCAGACAGGTGAGGGACAGACAGACAGGCATTCATTCATTCATTCATTCATTCATTCATTCATTCATTCATTCATTCATTCATGTAGTCCAACGATTCAACAAGTAATGTGTAACAAGACCCAACAATGACATTAGCAATGGTCCGACAGTGGGTGGAAAGCCGGGGCTTTTATGCAGTGCATAATTGTTCATTTGCGGCAGCCGCGAGCGTCGCGCAGGTGCCGCTAATCATCCAGGGGCGGCACTGGCGCCCGGGAGCCCGGAGACACGATCGCGATCGTGACATTATCATGTGCAAGTGGCTTTAACGCTCCCTCCCAAACACCGTCCCTATCTCCCGAGCCACACCCCCTCTACCCCAAGCCCCGCCTCCTCTCCCACCAGTAACGCTGATTCAGCGGCGCTGCATCATGAACGCAGAGGTTCATGATGCCCAACGACGTTGCCCAATGTTGTGTATCTATCAAACGTGTATCCATGTTTGAAATAATGTTGCCATGCAGCGTTATCAGCTAAATATATACAGTACAATGTATAGATGTGTGAACTTTTATATATCGTTTAGAATATTGTATATCATTATGTTTTTATGACGATGCTTGTAACCAGGGCACCATCGCAAATAAAGCCTAGGTCTCAATGGGTTCTCCCTGTTGAAATAAAAAAGAGATTAACTTGACATGATTATTTTGGTTTTTCAAGATTTGTCTCTTCTTTTACAGTTTAATATCTCTACTATGTCTTGCGGTCAGCAATACAAAGCATAAGCTCACAGAGTCACCTTCCTCATGAAGTCCTATAATGGCGGCTCTAGTGACCAGAGAGCAGAGACTTTCCACCGTGTAAGATTGTGTTCATTTCAGGAGAATCAGGAGTTGGGTCTAAGGCTATACAAACATCACCTCCATTTAAAAGCCTTGTAACTGTACGCGCCAAGTTTTTATTCCCGGCAAAATAGTACATTTAGGGCTTTTATTTTATTTTTATTTCACACCAGAAAATTGATGATAGTTGTATTATTTTAAGGTGTGGGGAGGTTTCTTGCCTACAGCACGTAGGCAGCTGCTAAAGTTATGGTCGGACTTTGTTAAGACGACACAACATCTTTCTCTCGTAATTTCACCCCAAACTGTCTACTTTTTTTTACTCTCTCTCTCGGTCTGTTTCTCCCCCGGTCTCTCTCTATCATGCCTGCATGAGGAGGAAAACAATGGTCCCTCTTGTGTACGAGAGTTACGGAGGTGGACTGGGCCGGTCCGGTCTCAGACCATTAAAACCAGCATGGAGTCTGCCTTTTGCCAAAAGCGCCGTAAATCTACATAAACACTGCGTTCCACTGTGAGTCACAGAAAGCCAGTTAGTTGCCAGACAAAACACACAACATACAATACATGATTACACAATGCACAGCCTTGTCACGGGGAGGAACATGGTCACCCTGGCAACTATGAGGATGATGGTGGTGATGATAATGATGATGATCACAATCAGGATGATAATGATGATGTGATGATGATGACGATCAACAAATAATCAAAGTTTAACCATTATACAGACAATAAGCGTACCTATATGATCACTCATTGCTCTCATTCTCTTAACAAGGTGCATGGATACGTGTTCTGTGGAAATTGATCAGTAGTCTTATCTCATAGTTATGGTCGCGGTAACAGTAGTCTGTGGTAAACCTGATACGTCGGCTATATTTGAGTCCAGTCGTACCGTCAATACATACCATAACTAGTAAAATAAGCTGCAAAAAAGTGATAATTTTCTTTTAAAACAACTATCTCAACTATATATATCTATATATTGTGGCAGCCGGCCACCGAGGAGCATAAGAGGAGAGCTATGGAAGCATTATTCGTCCCGGCATTCACACTTCGGCCCCTAGAGTGAGCCACTGAGACACAGCCGCCTAGACCAGCAATCATCCGTATTGGAGAAACCTGCGCCTTGTTAGAGGAACTCGGCGGCAGCCAATCAACGCCCTGTATTCAGGACATAAATAGGTGAGGACCTGGCAAGTGGAGGTCGACGTCGAAGTGGTGGAAGTCGACGTGGAGAGATTAATGCGCTGTGTGAGTTCTATGATAAGAGAAAGAAGTGGCTGTTTGCCTTTAAATGTCTGAGAACCAGTTTCGTGTATGACTGATTACCCTCCCGCCTGCCTCGCCCTGATCTGTATGAGACTTCGTCCCGGTGTGCTAGACCCTGCTTATGGACTACGACGAATCAATTGGATTACGGACTTGGCACTGCTATTAACCATGAACTTTCCCTCCCCATTCGTCGATAAAGTGTGTATTTCATTGAATCCTGGTGTGGAACTTGAATTCATTAATTGCAGTCTTTTGAACACTCGTCACCCCCCTGAGTGTCACAATATATATATATACAGTATATCTGTTTTTTAAATAAGTTCATGTTTACAATACGTCACTTACGTTTATAATGTTTTCCGACCTCATTTTGGCACCATAGAACGTTACCGTAAGGTAAAAAACTACACAAACCTTTCATCTCTATTTTAATGACGATAAAGATGGGCCCGTCCAATGGGCTCGCTGGCACTCGGGGACGCAGCGTGAGAGGCTGCTTCCCCCTGTGCAGTGGGGAGGGGATAGCCTATAGCCAGCTAACGGTTCCCCCCGCACGCCGGACACATAGATCATACACAGGGTGACATTCCTCTCAACCAGGCTGCACGGGAGGCCCCCCGGGGGGTCACAACCTCTGCATGTGGGGGGGGAGTGCGGGGGGTGGATTGATGGGGTGTACCAGGTCAGTAGAAGAATCATCGTGATGGGTCATATTTCAAAGAAAATGACATACCAGTAAATACAGATCTGCTTTGCACGTAATTCAGCTTGCAGTGCTGTGTATATCACCAGACCTCCAAAGGTGTGGATATGAAAGAGTACTTGGTCCTTTGATACATGATATCCGCACCCTTGAAGAAGATGGTGTGTTCATTGAGTCCATAGGCCAATCTATTCAGGGCACGGTCTTGTGTGTTGCTGCAGACATAGTTTAGCAGGCTTTGTCGAGTCTTTCAGGGCAGAGTATGTCTGTAGATTTGTGGGCGTGGCTCCGGGCTTCGGTGCCGCCCCAGCGTCATTAGCGGCACCTGCGCTGCGCTCGCGCCTGCCATCAATCACCAATTAATCTCCCTATAAAAACCCCAGCTTTCCACCCACTCGGCATCGGCGCATTATCGTCAATTCTCCCTGTCGTGAGACTACCCGTTGCGTATCCCGCATGGATCGCGATCGCCTCCAGCCAGCCGATCACCTCCCTGCCTACCTGCATACCGGTTCCTGCATCTGCCTACCTGCCTGCCGGTGCCTGCATCTGCCTGCCGCGCTCACCATTACATTGAACACTATCCAGATCTCATTAAGTGCTATGGGCCTCTTGTCCATCTGTGAACCATGCGGTTTGAGGGGAAGCACCGCTTTTTGAAGCGTGTTGTGCATTGCACCCAGAATTTTAAGAATGTGCTCAAAACTCTGGCATCAACACACGGTGGCATATTATCTCAGTGCACCATGTTTTTTCAAGCCTCATTTACAAACTTCAGGTGTCACCTCTGTCTTGGTGTCAACACTTTCTGAGGTAGCCAGAATCTATCTGCAGCAAAGGACATACAGCAACACTGTGTACAGCACAGCAAAGGTTGCCATTGATGGAACGGAATATGGTGTGGGGATGTTTGTCTCTGTGGGACAAGAAGGGGGACTGCCTCAGTTTGGCAAAATTTAGCAGATCCTCCTTGTTAATAGTGATATTTTGTTTCTTACCAGAAAGCACAAGTCCTGCTACATCGAACACTTGAGGTCCTACGAACTCTCTCCACTCAACCTTAGTGTCCACACAGTGTCCCAGCTGAACGACCCATCCACTCTCTCTACCTACAGCATTGAAGGAAAACTACTACTGACTCATAAACGGTTTATATTGCTGCACTGAAGTGAGTCTACTCTCATTTTCTAAAAATGAGTAAGAGCAATGGGTTTCTATCATGTAACTTATGATATTTGCTTTGTCTGTACTCCCCATGATGTATACAAACAGACAGATGTTGGGTAGTTTTTCATTTGGCCAATTGTGTGTGTTATTCATTCTTTCAGCAAATGGCAGCACCACAGAATTTTGTGCTTCGTGTGCACGTAGCCACTGATGTAGCAATGAAAATGATGGCACAACCCGGGTCAGTGGATGAGCTGGTGACCATTATGAGAGAAAAGTTCAAGCCAAGGCGAGACTTTGATTTTTCTCTCCAATATGAGGATCCTGATTTTGATGGCCAGCTCTGCTGCCTAGTAGACATTCAAGAGTTACCACGGAAAGCTATCTTGAAAGTTGTGTGAACAGAGGGTGATGCCAATTCAACTGGGACAGATGACACTGAAATCCTCCCGCATGTGCCCTTTTCTGCACACCGGCAAAATGACCTGACGTATTTCCAGTCCCATCATTTTCATACAAGGTTTAGTACAATCTTGCAGAGGGAAACCTTGTTTTCCAAAGATCAGGGAAGCCGTGTATTAACTAGAGCCCAAAAACATGAAATCCTGGAAAACATGGCTAGGACAATACACACTTTCGCAGCCTATCCCAGTGATCAACAAGTAGGGCAAGCAGCTGAGGCACTGGTTGCAGTGCACACATGTCTCAAAGAAGCAGGAAGTAATAGTGGGTGGTATGGGTGGAAGGTGAGCCTCAAATATAAGATGGGGAACTACAGAACGAAACTGGCAAAATCTGGATGTGCAGAAGTATCTGTCAATGCTGGCAAGAGGAGCCGAAACCATCCTGACAGTCAACACACAGCAACATAAAGAAGTCCAGGCGAGCGGAGGTCAACTACCTGCCCAACTTCCCGAGAGGAGAAAATGAGGCTAGTTTGGAGAAGCTCAGGCTACAAATTGTTGAAGTGGAGAAGAGGGAGAGAAACTTTATACTTATTGAGAAGCTAATGCAGACAACCTTTGCCCTGCGTCGCCAAGAAGTTGTCAAAGGGAACCCAGTGAAGGACTTCATGGAGAACTGGCCAGCCCTCCGAACTGACAGTCAGGTTTGATTGATGGATTGATTTCCTTTTCTTTCTTTCTTTCTTTTTTTCTTTCTTTCAGCAATAGATTGTATTGTTTTCACTCACCTGAATCACTTAACTTTTCCATACATTCTTTGTTTACAGATCTGTAATGAGTTCCAGCGCATTACTAACATAAACCTTCTGAACCAGTTCTACTCTGAGCTGGACCGACAGTCTAAAACTCATCGCCTTGTACAGGGTTAAGGCAGGCGGCACAGGCAGGATGGCAGCGGAACTACGCAACATACTGAGGATATATGATCTCCAGGTTAGTCAATTGACATACTTCAAAATACAGCAGCACTGCAGAATTCCAGCACACAGAAGAATACAGCGGCCAATTCCTGTGTGCCTGAATCATGCTACATCGCTTTCGCTCAGAGTTGGTCTTGCAATTGTGTGTGATATGATCTTCATATGATGTAGTGCATTATCACGCTCCTGAGGTGTGATTTCTGAAGGACACCTGTCATCAATTGTTTGTTTATTTTACTTCGAATTACATGTTCATAACTACACTTCAAGAATAATTCCTAAAATTCAGGAACATTATAGCCAAATTTAAATGTCATTATTTTTTTGGTTTTTAAACAAATTTCCGTGTTGTTCAGGGAGAGTGGAACGTGAGCTTGGCGGAGCGGGCTAATATAATGATAGGGGAAACGCTGTCAGTGGATGTTCCCTACCACCTGACAAGTCCTCAAGCTTTCATTTGAATTGGCACAACACGCAACATTTGAGTCACAATTCTTAGTTTGATAATGTGTAGTTGCTCAAAACCCTGCCGGGAAACACAATTTGTCTAAATCCTAATTTAGATTTTAAATCAACACATTTTGTGAATTCCAAGTGTAACATTTGAACTGTGAAATCATGTCTTGTCCTGCATTGTTCCCTTGTAAAGGAACATTTGGATGTCATCACAAGACGCACTGCATCTGGACTATCCCAAAAAGCTCACCTACACCTTTACGTTCATCCAAAGACTCATAATGGGTTTGGATGATGGAAAACCTTTGAAACCCTGCCTGCTTCGTTTGAAAAGTGACCTGGCAATTAAGGAGTAAACTCAGCTGGAGGTGCGTGTGAGTGTGTGTGTGTGTATAAACCTGGGGTACTTGCACAGTTGTTCTCATCGTGCACTTTAGAATGCTGTGAAGAGTATTTGATTTATTAACGTATTTGAGCACAGAAAAAATGCACTGTATGTCTTAAGTTCTAGAGGAACATGCAATAATGTCAACACTTTTTTACATTCTCTTAGTTAACTTGGTTAGTTAGTTACTCTTTGTTACATTGGAATAATGTAATTTTATTGAATCTCTTTTGGTTTGAATCACAAAACTGAACTTCTACATGGCTTGCTTTTTTTGGTTTTACTTGAATTGAGAGACATTTTAGATGGTCATTGCAGTGACCCTCAGTGCAATTTTTGGTGCAAAGTTTTTTCAGAAACATATTTTATTTATGAACATCAAGCATTGGTTATTTGCAGTTCTCTCAGGTCATTCTGTTGCCCTTTGCAATTAGCCCTCTGCCACACAATGCAGTGGTAGTAGCAATGTTATTTTGTCTTTGCAAGGTTCAGATGGAAGATGTTGTCAACCATGAAACCCCATTCTGTTGTGCCTTTTGTTTAAGACCAACCTTTTTACCAGTTAGGTCAATCCAGACTTTGTCCTTTGCATTCTACTTATTTATTTTGAGGATGTGGATGATCTGGTTAATAAAGTGCCATTTTGTGGTAACTCTGTGTTCATGATTATTTGAATATATTAAGTTAACGCTGCTTGATTCATTTGTGGTAATCGGTTTTAAAGGGTTTGAGTAGGCTTTCAATAATTTTCAAGTTACGGTGTAACTCAGTTTATTTTAGTAGCAATAATTCAAATGCATTACATAGACATAAATCAAATGTTTTAACTATCCTTAACAAATGTTGTTTGATTCATGTGTAAGTAAAATAAATGAGTTGACCTACTCAATTAGGATGAGTACACAGAGAGCTAAACATTTTAGTTAATTGGACACATTTCTTTCAATTACTGTGCACACAAAATCATTAAGTATATTAACTTAGTTATTGAGAGGTAATCAGTTTCCTAAAATGTTTTGAATGAACTTATCTAATTCGGGTTTACAGTGTGCAAAGACACACGCACACACACACACCATATCGCTCTCACTCTGTTATACTCTCTCACTCACAGACACACATACATACACGCACACACACACACACACACCTACATGCACACACACTAACACACACCATATCGCTCTCACTCTCTGTGATACTCTCGCTCCCTCTCTGTCACACACACACACACACACAATCAGAATCAGCCGTCGATGTCAGAGTGATTGACGTCCCGGTGCCAGCCGTCGTTTTATATCCCTCCCTTAACACCGCGACTGTGTGTGTGTGTGTGTGTGTGTGTGTGGGGGTGGGTGTCTCTCTCTCTCTCCCAATGCTCACTCTACAACTGATATTGCAACAGATTAAAACAAACTGAGGGGGAGATGACAATTCACTTGTCAATTCACTTTTCCATCTCTGTGACGGCCCAATTCCCCTCAGATGAAGTGGCTGAACAGCCGAAAAAACGGAAAACAGCAGCAGTCAGAACGACAGCCAGAGAGAGCGAGCGGGAGAGACACACGTTGACTCTTCTCCTGTCTCCTGTGAAGAACAGTAGTAGTAGTAGTTGTATCTCAGGTCCCCCAGAGAAGTGTCAGGTTTTCCCTCCCCAAAATACAAAACTATTAGTCTGCACTAAGTTATGTGTGTGGTACTTGTGTGTGTTGCAAGGCCCAGATAAGTCATCATGTCAACCCACCCCACAAGATCACATCACTCCTGTCCTTCACAATCTTCACTGACTCCCAGTTAAATACAGGATCAACTTCAAAATAGTACTGACCACATACAAAGCCCTAAACAACCTGGCCCCTCCCTACCTCTCTGACCTCCTCCCCGCCACACCCCTACCCGTCGCCTCAGGTCCACTGACACAAACTGCTTGTCAGTCCCTAGGACCAAGCTCCGGACCTGGGGCGACAGGGCCTTCTCAGTTGCCGCACCTTCCCTCTGGAACACCCTCCCCTGTTACGCCTGTACCCGAAAACAGAAGCCAGTGTGACAAAACCAAACAGAGAAGACGGACTCAGACAAACGTATTATATATATAGAGTATATTTTATTATATACTCAGGGAATGTAACTAGTAGGTATCAATAAATACCTATATATATTATATATATATATTTATAGAAAACTATATATATATATATATATATATATATATATATAT
>PIJE02007303.1:0-7500 GCA_002895965.2 Coryphaenoides rupestris | reverse complement strand
TGTATGTGTTGTATGTGTGTGTGCAGATGAATGTGTGTGTAAACGAGCATATGTAGGCCGACGACATGACTGTGTGTATGTGTGTATGTGAGTGTATATCCATGAATGTGTGTGTGTGTGTCTATGTACTGTATGTATATATACAGTATATGAAAGGGGATCTGGAGAGCTTGTTTCCTGGGAGCATGTGGGTGGGTATTAACAACGTGATCTCCACGACGCGCCTCGCAATCGCACATCTTTTTTCTTTTCTTGCGTTATCGGAACAAAGGATTTTAAAAAACCATCGCGGATACGGCATTCAAATAATACACACACACACGCACACACACACATTCCACCACGGAAACTTTAAACACACTGAACACTCAGGCGATTTACATAACTGACACCATATATACATATAAATATGTGATATACCGTACAGAATTATATATGTCATGGTGGCATGAAATATCCAGGACATACAAAGATGGAGAACATCAAATACAGTAGTATTAGGAGTGTGGCGGAAACATGATGGGCTTTTTTTTTTGTTCGTAGCGTGACGAAATCGTGGTGACGGACCCTCGCGAGACACCAAGACAGCGATCACCACAGACCCCCCCCCCCACACACACACACACACACACACACACACACACACTCACAAACACACAAACACACAACAATGTGCTGCCTTCATCGCTAAGCCCAGGAATCTAGAGCAACAGTACGCTTACGCCAGAATAAATATACCTCAACATGCTGGGACAACACACACACACACACACACACACACACACACACAGACGCAGACAGACCCCCTCCCCCCCATCCCCTCAAAGAACTTTCCAGATAATGACAAAATGAGCCGTACTGTAATTCCAGAGTCGTTCACTAAGTAGGCAACCAGGGTGGTATGTCTGTAATTCTGACGGGCGGGAGAGTGAGAGAGAGAGTGTGTGTCTCTGTGTGTGTGTGTGTGTGTGTGTGTGTGTGTGTGTGTGTGTGTGTGTGTGTGTGTGTGTGTGTGTGTGTGTGTGTGTGTGTGTGTCTGTGTGTGTGTGTGTGTGTCTGTGTGTGTGTGTGTGTGTGTGTGTGTGTGTGTGTGTGTGTGTGTGTGTGTGTGGGGGGTAGATTTTTCCCTACATATTTTGACTGGAATGCACAAACAATCCCTATTAGAGATTCCCGTTTTCTCTGCTTCTCTTCTTCTTCTTCTTCTTCTTCTTCTCGGTTTTCCCTCCCGAGCCAGTCGCGGCTTGCCTTCAAAATAAAAGCCTCGTCATCATCATCATCATCATTACTATTAGCTGTCCTAACAGAACTATTTGATGAAGGGGTTGGGTTCGGAGGCGGGGAAGGGGAGGGGACGGGGAGGGAGGTGGGTGGAGGGTGGTGGGTTGTGAGTGGTGGGTCGGTGGGTGGGTGGGTGAATCCCCCGTGAGCCACACATTAAAAAAAAAAAACCCTCTCTGTGGGAGACAGGCCTCTTATTTCGTGGCGACGGTCTAATAAATAGAGATGTGCTGGCGGCAGAGGAGCAGTCGTTCACCGCGCCGCCTACCACAGGTATAATTTCACTGTTTGCCGAGCTGTTATTTGGCTACGGCGGTAATTATGGATGCGGGGAAGGGAGCGGAATAATGGTTTTAGCCTGCATATCAGTCTCAGCACCGCCGACGAGGAGGAGTCCGCCGCTAAACTCTGCTCCCCCACACAACACACACACACACTCACACGCACACACACACACACACACACACACACACACACACACACACACACACACACACACACACACACACACACACACACACACACACAACACACACACACACACACACACACACACACACTCTCGGCACTGTGAGATTTAACATTTAATGACATGCGTGTTTAGTGGAGGTATTTAACTCACAACCCCCCACCCCTCTCCCTCTCTCCCCCTCCCCTCTCCCCCCTCCCCCCCCCTCTCTCTCCTCTTCCTCCCTCCCTCCTACTCCGGCACAAAGACATGTGACAATGCGGCCGCTGCAATTGTTTTCTAGGTCCTCCATGCTTTCTCAATATTGATAAATAAATAAATAAATATACAGTATATATATATATCTTCATGTTTTTTTTTTTGTAAATGCGTTCTACCCGGCGCATCAACTTGCACGTTACAGAGTTACAAGTGTTTCAGTTATGCACGCTATTTATACCGGTCGCTTTCACGCGGCATCAGCAAAAAACTAAAAAACATAACCGCACAGTCTAATTGGTCCCCAGGGGTCAAAGGACCATGTTGGGGCGGGGCGCTTTCATTTTTTTGCCTCCATTATAAAAAATGCTCCTCACCTTTTTCTTTTTTCAGTTTTTTTTTTTTATGTTTGACACTTTAACCCCCAGGAGCCGGCGACCTGAGGAGTGTATCACAGCACGTTTCTGTGTGTGTGTGTGTGTGTGTGTGTGTGTGTGTGTGTTGTTGTGTAATGTTTGTGTTGTGTTGTTCGTCTAAAAGCCCACGGAGGCAGTCGAACCTGGAGGGCGGTTAGGGCGGTGGTGGGAAGGGGGGTTGGTGTGTAAGGTGGGGTTGGAGGAGGGTAGGGGGGGCCTGGTGGTAAGGGGGGGGGGGGGGGGGGTGAAGTGGGCTAAGCGGTACTAAGGAGAACCATCTGTCTAGCGTTGTGGGTCCCCCGCGACCGCTCACCGTATGCCTCTAATAACCTGACAAACGAGGTGCCAATTAACCGAGATTCAGACGTGAAGCTGGGGCTAAAAAGGGGTGGCTTTGGTGTGTGTGTGTGTGTGGTGTGCACGAGTGTAATGCGTGCCCCCGTGTGTGTGTGTGTGTGTGTGTGTGTGTGTGTGGTCAATGAGGGCAAGGGGGAGTGAAAAGAGACCCAAAGAAAAGACGAAGATGATGATGTTTTTCCTCGCCCTCGGCCTTTCGCTCGGCTTGCTGGTTGAATTTCCTGGCGCAGACGTGCTAACGGTGAGCACGAGTGCAGCATGCACCAGTTTCCCGAGCGATGTGACGGACAGATTACACTCATGTGGAACTGTACAGCCTACACACACCTCAGACACGGGACCGGCGTTGGCAAACTTTAAGGTCAAGATGCACGTTCTGAGGTCACCACCGCGTTGTCCATTGAAACACGCCCCGCCGATGCAATGTGCTAGGTTACTGTCCTCCGCTCATCGTTAAACACACACACACACACACACCGCACACACACACACACACACCACACACATCGGCACTATTTAAGTTGTCAACACGCATTAGCAATGTTCCCCGGTCTCCATTCAACACACTGGGAAGTCATTACACAGACAACACTAGGTTTTACAAACGCACAATAGAAGTCGTCACACACATACTCTGTGCTGCATTATTAACTCTACTGCACACACAGGGACTCTTCAAGGTCCTTACAATGCTACCGGGGCTGTTCGTAGCACAAGATCATATTTCAAGAGACAAGACAAGGGACACTATGAAGAACCAATGTCACACGGAAGATAAATCACAACCTCATCATTCCGGCCAAACAAGTTTAAAACAAGACAATAAAAAACAAGCTACTGCTTTGCTGCGTGTGTGTGTGTGTGTGTGCATGCATGCGTGTGTGCGCGTGCGTGCGTGCATTTGTCTGTGTGTGCGCGTGCATGCATGTCTGTGTGTGTTTGTGTGTTTGTCTCTGTGTGTGTTTGTGTGAATACTTAATGATTCAAAACCACGGCACCATAAGGTCTCGAAGGTGTTCTGTAACACTCCGTTCTCTGAGAACTTACAAGAAGTGCAACTCGCAGAAAGCAACAGGAAAGACGCTGAGTGACGCTGAGCAGTGGAAGACAAACTGACCAGAAGAGCCACAGCACGCTGGGCTGCTGCAGATCTGTACAGAAGATATACAGTACAACACACACATACACACACACCCATGCACACGCACACACACACACACACACACACACACACACACACACACCTTTCACAACACTGATTTTCATTGCTATCTATAAAGCCTATTTCTAACTGACATTCACTTTCGTGAATCCTCCAATTCCCATTCACCATCTACACTAAAAATAATAATAATATGAATTACAATAGTTGAAAAAAATGGACACCTGGATTTTAGCCTTTATGTTGTCCACAATTAACTTAATAACTTAATCGTATTATATTCTGTATATTAGCTATATTATTTGCCTGATAATAAATCTATAAATGTATTATTAGGAAATTATTCCCATTGCACATATTGACTAGCATTCTGCATTATGTTCATATTATAATACATTGCTTATTAAAATAGACAACACACATTACGATTATAATGACGATGTCCTTGCAAATAAAATAACTTGTGATGCATGCGCACTGAGAGGAAGCCAAACCACAAGACACTGATGCCCACGCGCATGAAGACTAATGGTCTCTCTTTTTCCGTTCTTTCATCTACATTTACTCACGTACACACACACACACACACACACACACGCACACACACACGCACGCACGCACACGCACACACACAAGGACATGTCTGGTTCTACCTGAAATGACTTCGTGGTGGTTGACAGTCAGCGTACAAACCACAAGGCAGGCAGGCAGGTAGGCAGGCGGGCAGGCAGGAAGGCAGGCAGGCAGGCAGGCAGGCAGGCATCGCATTAACACGAAATGTTAATCGTATCATCCCGGCCATCTGAGTGTCTCGCGCCCCAGCCATGCAGCGAGAAGAGCGGGAAAACACGTCAAGTGGCTCACCGGGGCGACTGCTTCACCCTGGACGTGGCTGCTCACAGTCCTCTAGTGAGAGCGATAAAGCGACAAACGCGCTGACATAAGTTGCCACGGAGTCGAATAAAACAGGGGGTCTGCGGAGAGGATCGATCATGGGCCTCATCACAGAGTTGGGGGATCCGGATTACGCGGGCGACGCCAATCATTCCATCATAAGAAGGTAGACGGGGACGTGTCAACACATGGCAACGCGTTACAATACATACAGGATACGACAGTGGTGAGAATCACGTGAAAGAATCCCCAGAGGCAACAATATGTCGACAAATAAGAAAACACAGAACTGCAACCGATGCATCGAAATTGAAAGTGAATAATCAGAGTCGTCAACTGTCCAGACCAACTTTTATTCATCGTGTGTCATGTGGTATTGTTACCCAAATGAGACATTCAGACGACAATCATGAGAGAGAATATATTCATATTTATATCGCCGCTATAGCAGTCCACTTTATATTTGTGTTTTTTGTACTACAAACATTTTTAATTGTCTAGTCATAGCATTTGTTATTTCATATGTTTCAATTGTTATATTAATATTTTTTATAGTTTTTAGTCAGTCAGTATTTTCAGAATAAATCATGGAGGTAATTTAAAGACCGAATCCCTCCGCTTTCAAAGACGCTCGCGCTAAAACAGGAATAAAACAAACAAAATATGACGACAGAAGCACAAATACAGCGCGATGATGAACGCACCCCGCCATACCTTTAAAGTTTGTAGCTGGCCGACGTCGCGTTTTCCATCAAAAGTTGAGAAAAACGTCATAAACTCTGGTCCGTGTCCGTCGAGAGATCCAAAAAGGGCAAAAAGAAAGAAAAACTGCTGTGCTGTGCGGTTGGGGGGGGGCGCGGGTCGCGGGTCGCGGGTCCCTATTACGACACTAGACACTGTGACACAATATTGTCAAAAAAAGACAAAAAAAAGCCGAACTTTGGGCACAGGATGGAGCGCGAGGTGTGAGCTGCGCGTGCTGCGGGCTGCAGAGGCGCGAGTAGAGAGTAGAGTAGCGGCACGTGAGAGGAGGAGGGAGAGAGAGAGGGAGAGAGAGAGAGAGAGAGAGAGAGAGAGAGAGAGACAGAGGGAGGCGAAATGTTTTTTGACAAAACCGTCTTCTTTTTGTCGCACCGGAAGAGTTAAGCTCTGCCATCTCCTTGTTCGCTGTCATTGTGTGTGTGTGTGTCCCGTCCCCAGGCCAACCAGCTCCCCTCCCACACATGCACACATGCACGCACACACACACACACACACACACACACACACACACACACACACACGCGCACACACGCGCACCCACACACACACACGCACACGCACGCACACACGGACGCGAGGCATTCTCTGCCTCTTCGAAGTGGTGTATAAAGCTTCTTCGTCTGCCATTTTTTGTCAATCAAGTTTGAAGACGCTCATATGGAGCTCTTCCCACCAGACGTCACCACCGCCCTTCATCACGATACCTGCTCATCATAACGATACCACCCTCTCGTTGTGATACAACCCTCCTCTCGTTGTGATACAACCCTCCTCTCGTTGTGATACAACCCTCTCGTCGCAGTACCGCTGTTAGCGGTGTGGGTAGCGCTCAGACGCGGGGTGGCGAGCGCAGACTAATTCCTACAAGTAATCCAAATAATCGTATTAATGCCGATTAGTGGGGCGTCATTACCAGCGGTGGTGAGCATGAAGACATCTCAGCGCCCACGTACCACCCCATCCCCCACACACACACACATGCACACACATACACACACACCCCTCAGGCGCCAAAAGACGCTCTCCGCCGGTGGCTAGCCAAAAAACGATAACGTCACACTCGCAGATTCCGTGGCTGTCTATTATACGTATTCATCCCCGAATTTACCGGCTGGGATTCATCAAGTACTATCTTATCAAATTTTATCTCTTGGACCCCATCTTGTTTGTATAGCGCTCTGCGTTGCGTTATTACGAATAACGTCAGCAATAAAAAGGTGAAAGGTCAACTCCCATCCCGATGCGTTGGCTGTAAAAACGAATAACATTGACGGGGTGAAAAAATCGTCATCCTCATGAAATATGTGAGTCTGGCTCAAAACTGGGGCGTGTTGGTTTGCCAAGAGTCTTATTTCAATATAAGAAAAAAAACACTTTTTGATTTTTCCGCTTCGAAAAACCGACAGACACAAAATCCAATAAAGGCAATTAACGCAAAGGCATACATTCGATACGACTTATCTCCCTCCTTGTGACGCAACGCTAGCCCGTAACAGATCCGCGGCGAACACAAGCCTCATCCACATTCACCAGCAGATTACGATAACACACGACTCGCTTTTATTTTCCTTTTTTTTTGTTTTCCTCTTTTTCTAAACGGCCGCCAGTCTTTCATAACCCATCCCCGTTTTTTTTTCCCTTCCTCTTTTACCCTTTTTCTCCGCGCTACAAAACGCTATATGTTAATTGATAATCAGCGGTGTTGATTCAGTGGTGCATTCAGAGCAAATCTGTGCCCTTCTGGATGTCGCAGGGTTCACACCGACGGGGCCGTGCCAACCGATCTGGCAGTCGCGGCAACCTGTCGGCGTTGCCAAGGCCTGGCAGGGGTTATCGATGCTGTACGCCACGGCGCCCACAATCGCGGTGGAGAAATGGAAGGAGAAAAAAAAAAATAACACAGAGCGACTGCGGAGCCTGCTTGCGGCACGGCAGCGAGGGGGGAAAAGAGCATTTGACGC